>JZKD02S0181041.1:168863-181946 GCA_000966675.3 Picea glauca
CGGATCAAAATTCTCAGAGTGTTGTAGCTGCAGTTTAGCACCTTTGGGAATCAATCCCCAACAATTCTCTCACTCAGAGAACTGCTCACGGGCCTAACAACCCACTTCTTCAATCCTGCTTCAAGCTAACTAGGTACACCAACCAAAAGGAGGTATGGGAAGAGGTTCTAGAATGGTGAAATGGCTGTCTCAAGGATAACATAATGTGTGAGTGAAAATGGTCATGGAATCATTGACTGGATAACTGAGTGTGTATAGGAATCACTGTGAACTCTTCGTGAAAAGTGATGGTGAGAATGATGGTCAGGCTCTGGTCTTAAAAACCCCCCCCGGTGGAAAAGATCACCCAAATGAGCTAAGTCCCCCACGATGAATGCATGTCCCCAACTTGAAACTTGTCATATCGAAAGTTACTTTGTTCCACTTGTCTCCAACTTTAGAACTTAGGATAAAATAATTATCCATACTTTACGTTTTTAGGAATATCAATATAATATTCCCTTGACTTTTGGCCCTCCATTTCCCTAATTGGTGAAGTTCAGTCCCCTATCTCTTTTATCGTGGTTGGTTTGTGCGCAACGATGCATTTATATAAATCATGATTCACGTACAAAGTAGGTGCATTGGCCCTTGACATCTAGGCATTCCGACCTAATACCAAAACATAAGCATCCCAACTTATAATAACCGACTCATCAGCCTATAATACATATCATATACACGAGGCTCATTGTCCTCCATACTGCGTGCACCTTAGTTATTGCACGTGGTATCCTACGATGTGCATATTACATCATTTTACTGCGCAGTTCATGCATGCACTATGCCACATGATGTGCATTACCAAATGAGGTTAAAAAAACTCACCAGCTTAAGTGTATTTATATTACATTTGAAATTGGGTTCGGTCGAGGGATATTACAGAGGGTGTGTAGCTAATAAACCTAAAGTGGTAGGTGGGAGAACATATGAAACTGTAGATTGCAAGATATTAGTGCACTTGGAAAGATCGTTCGTTGAGGTAAAGAGGCCCACACTGTTCTATAGGGCCTTGTCAGCAACACTCATGAGTGCATTGACTTCTGCCTCCATCGGAGTGTACAAGGGTGTGAATAATTAAAAAATGGTTATAGAAAAAACAATAGAACAATTTTTATTGCAGTGGTCAAAGAGTCTGTGCAGAAAAGTTGGTCAGATAGAATGAGTCTGATGGGCATATGGAAATCAGTTAGATGAGGTAAAAACCAAAATGGTAGTTAGCAGTCTAGAGTAGGTCATGCTCTGGAAAGTAATCGAAGGATATAGGTAAAGGTGGTTGCCTAAGAAGTAGAGATCACTTTAAGGTTGTAGGTAATCTGTTTAGTAGAAACATCTCCTCACAAAAACTAGGTCCTCCATAGTTCTCCCATTCCCAGGTCTGCCATCACCTTCATTGAGTTGATTAAGCTCAACATGTTTTCTTTTACAAAGTAACCCCCCAAAAATTTCAAGAACACATTTTTCTTCACCGTGACCTTTTTTTTTACATCATAACTCATTTTTCTTCACCATGACCTCTATTTTCGACATAATAACTCATTCTACATGTCCCATCTCCATGGTATTTCACCATTCCCTACAGTTCTTGCAATTAGTTTCCTCAATCATCTAATTGGAAAAACAAATCCACATCATAACTCATTCTACATGTCCCTTCTCCATGGTATTTCACCATTCCCTAGAGTTCTTGCAATTATTTTCCTCAATTATCAAATTGGAAAAACAAAACCAACCCGTAGTTGTTTTTTTCCTACCATCAAAGGTCTACACCAACACTCGTCAAAATCAATAAATCAAACTTATCACCTTGCTTGAATCATAAGAACTCATGCCAAAATCTCCATTAAACACATGGATAGAATGGTAAGAATTTTCCTTTCACAAATACTAATGCTCAACATGTGATATTTATCACATTCATTTAAATTCCCATCATGCACATGGGCCAATAGCTCCGGGTAAATGTCAGAAATAGTAAATCATATCTCCAACTAACCCATTTCCCAATCACTGTTCAGTACACCATTCACTATTTGAAGATAGCATACTGAGTAAGTCCATTTTCATTTTCCTAAATAGCAAGTGGGGAGGTGTTGGCATAGGGGCAGACCCAGGGTTCAATGCTACAATAGTGCACCAACAAAGCCGTAACTACCATCCCTTTTGAAAACACCTACGAAGCAGATGAATTCTCACCTGAGGTAGAGGTAGGGGTGGTTGCAAGACTCAGGTGTCTGCAACCTTAGCTGGGACATAGATATGTGATTGAACTACTTAATAAAGCACTTAGCATTGTTAGTTCCTCAATATGCAATCAATAATTACTTCACTGATAAAACAGGGCTTTGCAGCATTCACACTGATATAATGTACTTAAGCACTTAGCATCAATAGATAGGTCATATCTAGCATATCAAACACTAATCACATTCATATGGATCAGATCTAATAGTCACACATATCATTATCACTAAGAATAAGAATATCTATCTAATCATCTTAAATCAATTAGCAAAAAGAAGACATAAACACATTAAGACAAGCACAAAGAAACACAACACAATGTTTATGTGGTTCACCCCCACCCTGAGGTTGCATCCACCAACTCTTCTTATTTATTGTCTTCAGTCAATCAGTTACAAGCACAAAGCCATCAAAACCCTTACTTCGCACAAGACAAAAGATCTACACAACTCTCTAGATCCTTCTTCCTTGTGTTGCACAAAGCCTTCCACTATCTGTTACAACCATTGGCACTTAGCTCTGCAAGTCTTACACAAAATGCACAAAGCACTTACAATACATACTAGCACTTACGCGTTCGTTTAGCACTTAGCACACCGGCCTCTTCATACCTCACCTAGACATCTATTTATACTTTACAAAATAGGCCTAAACATGGGTAAAACCCATGGGCCGACATCCCCTTCCCATTACATTATCCCAAGAACCCAAAAAGGACCCAAAAGTGGGCCAAGATCCCTTGATATTCACTTCATCTTGCGCTCCTCCTTTGACATGCTATTGAAGTCCCAAAATAGGTCACTATGACCAAGAATCTCCCAAAACTTGGTCAAGGGCCAACAAGCCCCCAACACTCACCTGTGACTCATCCCGAGTCACTCTGATCTGATCAGCTCTGCCTCGAATGCCTCGAGCTTGGCTCGATCTTCTTTGACTTACTATGTTGTTGTAGCCTCTTGATAGGAAAACACCTGGATCACTACATTGTTTACTGGCCCTTCTAAGCACTGTTCTGCTGCATTAATGACCTATTCTAGCTCTTCTCCTCGGCTTTCAACCTCTGTGAATAATTGACACGCCTTATCTTGTACTAGTTGAATCCGTTGAGTAACTTCCATCACTCTTCTTTGAATCATATGGATCTATTTCTTAGTGGTGCGTTTCTCCTGAGACTGCTTCATTCTTTCTATGGCTGACAGGGCCTTCAACTACACTTGTAGTGTGTCTACATGTTGTTTTTCTTCCTTGAGTTGTGACTCCAATGCCTGTAACTCTGGGTTCTCAGTGAGGTTTTCATTTTTTTGGGTGCTGCGGTTACTCAACTACTTGGACTCCAAGGCAAGATATTTTAATCTGTCAATTGCACTGCGGGAAGTTGCTTCCCTTAGGTCTCTTACATCTTGAGGGGTCTCGGGCACTGTGTGGAGCTCAAAATCTTCTATGCGCTGTTGGAGCTGCTAGATTACCTCTTCAAGTTCCACCACCTATTGTGGGACTTGTTCTTAGGCATTTACTTCGACAACTGTCATAGAGAGAAGTGATATGTGAACGATTTCCTTTAATTCAATTTTCTCAACAAGAAATTGTTCCTTTCTTTGCGTAACTATGCTTTTTATTCATCCCACTCGCTTGCAGAACAAGATTTTTACCATTCTGCAGCATGGCATTACTCCTGAATGTCTTTCTGTACTTGCACTAAAGATTGGGGGAAGCACCAGATGAAGATGACCTGTGTGACATTCAAATTGAAGAAGTAGAAGGTGAAAGAGATGTGAAGGGACCACCCATAGAATCCAAAGTTATTTATGCACCAATCAACGTAAATAAAGTTAACATTGAAACAGTGGAACATCCCAAAATGGCCAACATTGGAGACTAATGGGATGAGCCAAGAGTAGAAAGAATTATCGAGTTGTTGTGTGAATACAACGACTTATTTCCTACAACATTTACAAAGATGAAGGGTATAGCAGGAGAACTAGGAGAGATGAAAATACCTCTAAGACCCAAAGCGAGACCGATTAGAGAGCGACCATATAGACTAAACCCCATGTATAAACAGAAAGTTAAAGAGGAGATCGACCAGATGCATGAAGCTGGCATAATCGAACTGGTCGAGGAATCAGAATGGATAAGCCCGATGGTCATACAGGACAGGAAACAAGGAAGAGGGATTAGGATATGTGTCGACTTGAGGAAATTGAATGATGCATTCCTACACAACCCATTCCTTACACCATTCATGGATGAAGTGCCAGAGTGGGGGGACACGAAGCTTACTCATTCACTTATGGATTCTTAGACTACCCTCAAATTAAGATAGCACGAGAGGAAAGATACAAGACCACATTCATGATGGAATGGGGATCTTACCAATATACAGTCATTCCATTTGGACTGAAGAATGCACCAACAATATTCTCCTAAGTGGTTATCGCATCATTTAAAGAATTCATCCATCAGTTTCTCGAAGTATACCTAGACGACCGGCCAGTCTATAGCCCGTTGAAAAACCATGTGGAAGTTTTATGATTGATTCTAGAATGATGCAGACAATGCCAGATATCACTAAACATAAAGAAATGTATATTTGGAACACCGTTTGGGATACTATTGGGCCATATAGTATGCAAACAAGGGATATTGGTCGATCCGGCAAAGATCGCAGTCATCGTTAATTTACCAGCTCCAAAAATAGTCTATCATCTACGAGCGACGTTAGGACACACACGATACTATCAAAAATTCATCAAAGGATATGTGTAGATCATAGCACCAATGAAAAAAATTCTAAGGAAAGATACAAAGTACTAATGGAACGATGAGTGTCAACACAATCTGGATACCCTGAAGGAAAAGATGGTCACTGCATCGATATTAGTATTTCTAGACTGGGGCAAGACATTCCATGTGCATGTAGATGCATCTACGATAGCACTTGGAGTTATCTTAGCACAGCCAGGAGCAGGAGACTTGGATCACCCGATAGCATTCGCAAGCCAAAAACTATCAGAGTCAGAATAGAACTATAACACAATGGAACGAGAAGGCCTAGCTATGGTTTACGCACTTCAGAAGTTCAAACACTACTTATTGGGAAAAAAATTTAAGATGTTTACAGATCACTCAGCCCTAAAATACCTAGTCAACAAGCCAGTGTTGGGGGGGGGGGAGAATCTATCGATGGTTACTGTTATTTCAGGAATTTGACTTCAAAGTAATCATCAAACCAGGAAAACTAAATGCAGGACCTGACCACCTATCACAGCTCACAAATGGAGAAGAACCCATGAGCTTAGAAGACAACTTTCTGGATGCATAATTATTCTCAGTATAGATTGTTGATGACCACTTCGCAGAGATCATCCAATACTTGAGCACAGGTACCGCACCACAAGATTATACCACCACACAAAAGAACCTAGTAGTTCACGCAACTGACTATCAACTGATCGTAGGATATCTATATAAAATGGGCACAAATAGCATTTTACGAAAGTACGTGTTAGATAATGAATGACCAAGAATTTTAGAAGAAGCCCACGAGGGATTGGCAGGAGGATACAATGCAGGAAAATCTATTGCACAGAAGGTACTCCGCACAGGATTATGGTGACCAACAAATCATAAAGACTCAAAAGAGTACTGTCAGGGATGCGATGTCTGTCAAAGGGTAGGCAAACCCAATAGAAGGGACAAGATGTCGTTACGACCGCAAGTGACATTACAGGCATTTGATAAATGGGCAATAGACTTTGTGGGACCTATTAACCCACCAGCCAAAAGAACAGGTCCAATATACATCATCACTATGACGGAATATCTAACAAGATGGGTGAAAGCCACACCAGTAAAAGACCATTGCACACTTCTTATTTGAACAAGTAATTACTAGGTTTGGGTGCCCAAGATTTTTGATGATAGACCAAGGCACACATTTCATAAATAGCACCATTCGTGCAATGCTCGAAGAATTTTAAGTTCACCACCAGAGAAGCACACCGTATCATCCATAGGAGAATGGTACAGTAGAAGCCTTCAACAAAATTCTAGAGAACGCACTGACAAAGGTCTGTAGCATCAATATAGACAACTGGGACCTCAAAGTGCCAGCAGTATTATGGGCATATAGGATGACATGTAAGAAGTTGACAGGGCACACACCATTCAAACTCATCTATGACCAAGAAGTGATAGTGCCATTAGAATTTTTGTAGTTGCTATCACACAAATGACAGAATGTGGCGCAATACAGGAAATATTGAACCAGTTGTTAGAAATGGAGGAAGGCCGAATCTTGGCAATATTCCATCAACAAGGGCAGAAGGCCAGAGACAAAGCATGGCACGATCGACACATTAAGAAGAAGACTTTCACGAAAGGAGATCTAGTATTTCTCTATGATAGAAAATTGTTTTAGCACCCAGGAAAGCTAAGAATGCATTCATTAGGACCATATAAGGTTAAATCTATAACAGACAGTGGAGCTATACAGTTAAGAGATTTAGCAGGTGCAAACCTCAGAGAAATGATCAACGGGAGCCGACTGAAGATGTACAAGGACAGTCGATCACCCACTGCGCAGTATAACAAAAAAAAAAAAAACTCGAAAAGCCGTGAAAAATCCATAGGATGCTCGAAACATGAATGAAATAAAGGAAAGAGAAATGATTACATGCCTAATACAAACAAGTGGGAAACAAAAAGTTGGAAAAATAAGGATGACAGGACAACGCTAAGTGGAATTAAGGCATGACAAGGTCTGATGGAACGTCACATTAAACACGCCAACTATAAATGACAAGAGAAGCATAATGACAAGTACGAAACTACCGCAAATGCAATGAACCCATAGTTATGGTGCATTAATCGCATCATGGAGGAAGCATCCTCGATAAGCTTCATGACAAGCCCATACAACATGCGGCATGGAAGCAACTTGTTTATTCAAAAAAGCAGAACAGAGAGAGAGCAACAACATCTCGAATGAACAGAGCGAGACCACAGTCCTCTAAAGTTAGTAGACATTGGACACTCACCACTATGGCACTACCTAAGTCCGTTGAACCAGGCCAGACCACCAGACCGACCAGAGTTCAGACTAGGTCATGAGGATTGCTAGAAGAAAACGAGAAGTAGCAACCGGAGATCGTCAATATCAATGAGATCCCATCCCCAGATATACCATCGGTGAACTCGACACCGATACTGGAGGAGATTTAGTAGACACAAACAGAGGACCTGAAAGAGGACATGCAAGCAGAGGTGTAGGAACCTTAGAACAAGGAAGTAGAACCCCAACAGGAAGTGCAACCAGAAATAATTGAACCAGCTGCGAAAGGTAACAACATGACACAGAATCAAGGATCACAAGGGAAACCAGATGAGTTGTAGGTACCCAGCCTCGATCAAACAACAGAAGAGACCACGTGAACTACCTCAGCTTGGAAAGAATGGATTATAGGGCAGCAACTAGGAATTATTGGAAATTCATACCAACCACCACAGTAGGAAGACAGAGTTATGATACTAAGCTCACCTCATGTTACACATTATTTTGGTCACCTTGGTGATGTCTCTACAGTGTTGTATTTAGGCTCCCATAAGGACCTTTTTGCCTGAGAAAAGTGACTATTGTCTTCTCCCAAAAACACATTTTTAAGATGATTTCGCAGGTTTCCTATGTTACAGGGTGCGAAAATCCCTCATTCTCGCTGGAAACTCACACTTAGGGTGTGAACTATTCGCAGTCTTCTCTATAGGTAGGGTGCGAACCTATTTTTAAGCTTGGAAAGGAGAATAGGTCATGAAGGTTCTAGAAGGGGATCTTCTAGAAAATGAGTTGGCATTCACATGGTTGGCATCCTACTGACTTCTCAGATTTGGTGGGATCATCCTCATCCATGTAACCATCCCTCCTTCCCCTATATATTGATAGGTTTCTCATAGAAAAGGTTAAGAAATATTGAATGAAAGAATTGTGCGAAGAAATCTGCTTGGACATAAGCTTGGAGACTCTATTTGGTCTATCAAGTTGCACTAGATCTTCTTCATGCAAGCGCTGAGCAAGTGTGTGTGTTGGAACCAAGGGTCACTGAAAGGAAGCTTGTGACATCAAGGCGATCCGGTTGTATCTTCTACTTTCATTTAATATAATACAGCGGAATGTCCCTTTCCCATAAAATCACTTTTATTTTATTGCGTAACTCCTTGATCATATGCATAGGTTGACATTGAATATACTTTGCTATCTTCACTTTGGTGGGTTTGTGTTGTCTTAAACTTGATTTCACAAGAACACCGGAGTGAAGCGGGAACAATAGAGACCTAAGGAAGCGATATAAATGTATGTCACTCATTCCTTCTAATAGTAGATTCAATGATTACAAATTAGGGAAAGAGTCATGTCCTATCCTGTTTTGTTCTAGATCCAGGTGGATCTAGGTAGATCTATTAGTGTCTGCACCTACCAATTTGTCTGATAACAAAATTGGCGACTCCAATGGGGATACAACCCATTTTTGGTGGTTTTTTCTTGGCCATTTTCTCTTAACCTACCATTTTTCATTCCCATGAATCTCTGAGTCTTGAGGAGACCCTTACAGACTCCCTGGATCCATAAGTTCCCTCAAAAGTTTTGTCTTTTTTCCAAAATTTGCTTGATTATAGATCTTCTCGCACTGCACCCTTCTGTAGCCTGTGAGAATCACTAAAGTTCGCACCCTGTTGTTTAGTTCAGTACGAACTTCTTTCATTCTACCTATATCTAGCCTACGTGAATCCTTGATTCTCACACTGTACCCCACTGCCATCTTGTGAACCCACTTGCAAATTTTTTGGATTAAGTCTTCTGTGTCCTCAGATGCCCATATTTGTTTGTGTGTCTAGGAAGAAATTTTCTAGCTAGTGATTGAATGTATCTTGACTTCAAATCTCGTGAATGATTAGTTTCTGGAAATCGAAATCTCTTCTTGATCATGTTTTCTCAATTTTTACCTCTTAACCTTTTCTTAACAAGGGTATAATCTCCAGTTTAGAAATCCGAGTGCTTGTTTGGTCAGGAGCCTTTGATTGGATTTAAAAATTGAGATTAATTGTCCTTTTCAATTGCTTATTACTTGGAAAATTGTTACCCATGTGCATTTGAAGAGACGGGTCTTGTCAATTTGTTATTTTTTGTCTTCCTTGAAAGATCGATTTGGGTGTTTGTTGTGTTTTTCTTTTTCTTTGGTTGCTTACTTTTTCTTAGTTCCATCCTTGTTTCTTGGTTTCTAGTAAAAATTAAAAACATTTTCGTTTTTTTTAAGAAACTTTTTATTCGAAAATATTGGCATTCAAATACTGAAAAAGATTGAATAGGGAATTTGCATTGTTCATGGTTGTTTGATATTACATTTCAGAGAAGATCATACATTGTAGTTCACATTGTTCCACAAAACTCCTCTCTCCCTCTTGTAAACAGGATTCATCGAACAAAAATTTGTCTCATTCATTCCTATTTATGCATTGTTGGGTCAAAGTCTCACACAACATCCATTTCATTTCCATCTCTTTTTGAGTAACAACAACCTTTAATAATATTGCGCAATTTTAAAATTCAACTAGTAAATTTTTCTAGGGCTCTTTTACACCAACATTAGCTAGGCTAGAGCTTTGGAATAGGTAGTGAGACACACTCTCCAAAGAAAAAAACACACAATAGTATCTTGTGATAAGGAGTGTCAAGTTCCATTTGCAGCATTTTGTCCTAGGAAGCCCTTCTCACACATGGTTCAAACCTGAGGTCGCATTGAGATCGACATAGTTACTCCCCCTGCTTTGTTGATATCAGTGTAGAGATTGCACGTATTATGGGGGTCACTTGAAGGTATACCCACAATGATGAGTGGAAGCCTCTTAGGATGATTTCGAGCTAGATACCCTACCCTTGCGTGTGGATCGAACTATCGATTGTTCCCCCAAGCATTATTGTTGTTGGTGGTAACCTTAGTAGCCTATCTGCTTAGGGTCCTAAATAAGGTGACTGTGAAGGGGTAAGTCTTCATAGTACCTGGAATCGACGTTGGATAGACTCACTCGGGCTCCTTGGAGGGTATGCCCACGATTGTGTGTGGGAGATTGCACCATGGTGTAAGTCCGTTAAGAATGTCGTCAATGTAACTTTTCCACCCTAGACCAACCCTTGTTTCTTGTCTCATCATCGCGATGTTGCATTTCATCATCAACTAGTGACTTTGAAATTGGAAGGTCTTGTTTTCTTGGTTTTGCTTCCTAGATTTTATTAGCGTGTGTTGTTTGTTTACCCAAGTTGGCCATAGAATTTATTTTGTAAGATTCTAACTTGATCATGATTGACCCTCCACGTTGTTCACGTAGAATGCAAGGCCTACCCAAATAAGACATGGAAGGTTTTCAACCCTTTCCTACCAACTCACTGGAGGGCTATCCTCAACAGAGTGAAGTACAAGATGTGGCCACTCCACAAGTGGAAAGAACTAACTTTTAGAACGGTTCCAAATTACCAGTTCTTGAGAGTACTTCTGACTTCCTACCGAATCTGAGAGACGTATTGTTCAAGTGAATTCTTCCAGAGATCTAGTTGTTCATTCTTCTGGATCACCAACCAGACCTTTCATAGGAGCAGGCATTGATATCACTGTTGCATCTGAGCTACCCGAAACATCTGATCTAGACACAATACCTTTTACTACTGCATATTATTTTCCTGGTACAAACACTCCACCAGCTGACCACATCTTGACTATCCCTCTACAAACGGTCCATTACACAATGGTCCCAGATACTATGAATCCTCACACCAGGATTACAGTGGCTAGCCAAGCCCCCATTGGCACACCGCTTTCGGCCAGATTCCCCCAACGCTCCTGCCTGGATATCATGTGTTGAATGCTTCTATTCCCACTCCTACAGAAATCTCATCCGGGTCTCCTGGCATTCCCACTCCTTTTGGGTACCATATCATTCTTGATTTCATTCTGAAACTTCCTCAAACCCCTTTCAGAGGACCTCTTCCATCCTCTATCAGAGGCACCAATCCTAGTGGCACCATCCCTTCTTTCACACCTACTTACCAGATTCTTGTAGGTGGACAATTTCACCAAGGAGGCCAAACCCAACCCCCTTTTGCAGGACAAATCCCAACAGGGACACAACCCCTGATTGGAAGGAAACCCCCACCGACCCCACTTTATGGATAAAACATACCTCCATCCTTGGCCCAATATTGGAATCATCTTATAAAACATAATCCTCACTTGACCGGGGGGAAACATCCTCAAGTTAGCTCCGTCATACCCCCTAGTACAGGCCAACCATATCCAAGCACATCTAATCCTATTTGGGGCTCAAATTCTCAACCCCACACCCCTGTCCAAGGGTACAACCCTATGAATTACTTGCCTCCACACCAACCACCGAATCTGCCTGGATATTCACACTATATGCAAACTGGTTATGGTCCCACTAGTCTACCGACGGGACTCCCTCCCCAAAGTCACCAGTACCCACATGTGAATAAACAATTACCCTTCTTAGCCACCCTGGACCTCCCTGATCTATCAAGGATTTTAAATGATCTGATCTGTCACTCTCCTCAATGGCCCGCCATACCGGCCAAATTACCATCTGACATCCCTAAATTCGATGGTAAACCGGGAGAGGACCCGAACAATCATGTAATGAATTTTCACCTTTGGTCCTCATCCAACTGCTTTATGGATGACTCTATTCATTTAAACCTTTTTCAGTGAACCCTCACAGGTTCCTCCATGAAGTGGTATATAGAATTACTACAAGGCTTCTTCACCGACTTCAACACCCTCGCTATGGATTTCCTCACCCACTACCAGTTACCAATCCAATACGAAACGAGAACCGAGATTTTGACTTCTTTCAAACAAGCCAAAGCCACTCATATCTCTGATCACATTCATGAGTGGCGATGAAGACGAAGTCTCATCAAAATTGAACTTCCCGATCAGTTGCTGGTAGAGTGGTTCACAAAATAATTCGTGAACGACATCACTCGTGACATCGCCATGGGTGGAGTTGTCACGGAAGAATAGGAAATTAGTCGTGCTCAATACCTCGACCTCGTTTATTCACAAACGGGGACTCTTTACGACTTACTCCCTAACACACCTCATCCTTCTACTCCTACCACTTCAACTACTCCTGCTGCTTCTCATGTAGCAGACGGTGTGATTGGCACTTTCCATGCCCAACCTCATTCCATCCAAACCTCTAGCAACAACCTCAAATCCAATTCTTCTAATGTTCAAAATTCTCCATCTCCTACCCCTCCCACCGACAAGAATTTTGAGGTAAACTCTGTCCAATCTACCCCCGCCGGCAAAAATAAATCCAAAAATGGAAAGGGTAAGAACAAGGAGGATAAAAATAATCCGCAAACTGAGAAAACCAAAACCCCACCTGTTGATGATAGGGATAAGCACAAACTCTGATACCCTTGTCTTATCTGTGGTGATGATCACTACACTAAGGATTGTCCATGACGAGCCGAGGTTACCAAGTTCCTTCAAGGAACCACGAAACCACCCACTCCAACCGTATTGTCACAACCCTTCCCTTCTCAACAACAGGCCCAATCGATCATTCATGACCAACCTTTCCCATCCAATACATCCTATGTCTTAATGTGTACAAGTGATTCAAAGTAGAATGACATCACACTTACGACTCGTGTCAAAGATTATTCTTCCTCCAAAGAGAAGGTTGATGCAATACCTCTGTTATCACTGAAATTTCATCCGCACAGGG
>JZKD02S0181041.1:194038-204121 GCA_000966675.3 Picea glauca
GAGTGACCTCTAGTAACCCTGTTTACCCCTCTTTGGCCCTGGCTATAGTCTAACAGGGTGGTTTATACCATTAAGCCTCCTCTTCTGGAGCTCCTATTTGGAAAGGGACATTACATACTTTCGGGGGCATTCTGTTACACATTATTTTGGTCACCTTGGTGATGTCTCTACAGTGTTGTATTCAGGATCCCACAAGGACCTTTTTGCCTGAGAAAAGTGAGTATTGTCTTCTCCCAAAAACACATTTTTAAGATGAGTTTGCAGGTTGCCTATGTTACAGGGTGCGAAAATCCCTCATTCTCGCAGGCAAATCACACTTAGGGTGCGAACTGTTCACTGTCTGCTCTATACGTAGGGTGTGAACCTATGTTTAAGCTTGGAAAGGAGAAGAGGTCACGAAGGTTCTAGAAGAGGATCTTCTAGAAAATGAGTTGTAATTCGCATGGTTGGCATCCTACTGACTTCTCATATTTGGTGGGATCATCGTCATCCATGTAACCATCCCTCCTCCTATATATTGATAGGTTTCTAATGGAAAAGGTTAAGCAAGATTGAATGAAAGAATTGTGTGAAGAAATCTACTTGGACAGAATCTTGGAGACTCTATTTGGTCTATAGTGTTGCACTAGATCTTCATGCAAGCGCTAAGGAAGCTTGCGACACCAACACGATCTGGTTGTATCTTCTACTTTCATTTAATATAATACAACGACATGTCCCTTTCCCATAAAATCACTCTTATTTTATTGCGTAACTCATTGATCATATGCATAGGTTGACATTGAATATACTTTGTTATCTTCACTTTGGTTTTTTTGTGTTGTCTTGGACCTGATTTCACAACAACACCGGAGCGAAGAAGGAACAACAGAGACCTAAGGAAGCGATATAAAGGTATGTCACTCATTCCTTCTTAGTAGTAGATTCAATGATTACAACTTAGGGAAAGAGTCATGTCTTGTCCTATTTGTTCTAGATCCAGGTGGATCTAGGGAGATCTGTTAGTGTCTGCACCTACCGATTTGTCAGATAACACCTCACAAGAAACTGACAGAATAAATTGTGCTACCATTCATACCATAGGGAGTACAAGTAGAGTCGCAGCTACTAGGTCATGTTAGGAAGCTCAAGTATTCTAACCATGACATCTCAGATGACACCAAGTACCTAGAAATTGCACCAAGGGTTTTTATGCAGAACATAGTGGTCAAACAACTTGGAGAAACAATCAACCAACCAAATCAGTGGGCAGTTGGACTGGAACGAACCGACATTTTAGGGTTGTTGAAACTTTCACACTTTGGCAGAGGCCAATATGCGACAACATGCGTTAAGAAGATGTTAGGATTTACGCATGGAGGGGATATATGGATGGATAGACCCATCCCCGTAACAATTGATCTTATTGCACAGATAACAGAACTACCCAACTGGGGTATGGATCCTGTGTTGATTCTGGATGATAAATCCATGGAAAAAGTGTTAGTAGAGGAAATGAAGAATAAATATGGCACCACGAGGGGGAAAAGAGGCATTATAATCAAACAGATCAATAATGCAGCAACACAATTGGGCACAAATATCTTATTCTGTAAGTTGTTAAGAAAATTCCACAAAGACGAAGTATCGGTAGGAGTCATCGCAGTTGCAGCTCAGTGCGCAGAAGGCACCTTTGTGAGCTGGGCGCCTTATCTATTAAACTTGTTCCAAGTGGACTGCAAGGATGCATAGGAACTCGACACAAAATTCCATTACTCATGGTTTCTCACCCTCATAGCTTTCATGGGATGGTAGGAACCAGAGTATGTAGTTTTTTCTACTAGACCACAACCAACAGGAGTGAGATATCTAGTACTAAGATTTGGGCCACAGGATAGATAGAAGAGGGACAATGGAATCATCTTTGAAGCACACCTATGGGACATGCACGAATTTATTATCTGGTCATGGAGAATAGCACTAGAATCTATCACGTGATATGGGGACATTGCTAACTTCTGGGCTACATGTCAAGAGATGTGGATACAACCAAGGCAACATCCAGATAGACAATGGCTATTGATGCAATACTGCATCACAGAAGGTGATATAGACATGGTCATCAATGAATCGCCTGAAGAATGGAGGATCCCATCCATTCCTCGGGAAGTACCAAAAGGACCTACATAAGGAGAAGCAGCGCAGGCAGAAACACAACTTCCGCAAATGCCAGTGCCCAAGAAACCAAGGACGGGCCAAAAAAAACTGACTCAGGAAAACAAAAGGTTAAATAAGACAAGAACCTAGAAGGGGAAGAAAGAGATAAAATAACAGCCAAAACAAGCTAAGGGAGCGCAGGAGACCACCCCAAACCCCATCACACAGGATCCAGGGGAACTAAGAGACTGGTTGTATAGGTCGCAGGTGTGCGCAAGAAATAAAAGGTGCAAAAAGATTGTCACCAAACTAAACGATCACGGAGGATGATGGATAAATGATCACCAGAATGGTCCAATATTTTCTAGCAGGAGACTTCGACCACACAACACATCACAAGGATAATCTGCAAAAAGAGCTGGCAGAAATAGGACATCTCCTCAGGACACTTGAAGAGGTCTAGAGAGAAAGTAGAAGTAGAGGTGTAGAGCCGTCGACAACACAAACCAACAAAAGAATGGAGGTCAAAGAAAGAGACCCAACCCTCCCAATGCCACATGCAAGAACAATGGTCCACATAAAACCGAGCATGCTACAAATGGATGAAATAGTGGGATAGAAACCACTGAAAGATTTGTACCACATCCAATTGGTCTTGACACGTATGCCATCAAGGTCACTGCACAAATTATAGGTTAGCATCGACCACGAAATGCAGTCTCGCGCACATAAAAACTTAGTCGAGCTACAGAAAGAAACAAAGCAGTGGGAAGCATTGGAAAAATAGTATGAGCAGGCCAAATCTGAAACTCATAAGGAGACAGAACATAGGAATGAATTAGAACACAGAGTGGGAGAATTTTTTGGGAAACTTCAAAAAAATGAGCAAGGAAACGAATTCCCATCCACAGAAAATATCGACCAGATTGCGCAAGAAATTGCTCGATACCAGAAGGAGATCGGGGATCTCCGAGAACAGCTAACACCAACAACTCTACTGGAAGTAAAGGAGAAAAGGAGGTAGTAAATAATATCATAAATACAGGTGTTACCCATGATTTTGGTCATCATGATGATGTATTGATGATGGTGTACTCAGGCTCCTCATAAGAAATTTCTCCTGAGTAAATTGACATTCAACTCTTCCTAGAAAACTCATTTTTGAAGAGAGTTCGCAGGTTGCTAGTATCCCAGGGTGAGAGAATGACCCATTCTCATAGGCTGCCTTAAGCTGGGGTGCGAACTTCTCTCAATGTGTAATGTAGCTAGGGTGCGAACCTCTTCTAAAGCATGGAAAAAGATGAATTCTCGATGGTTCTAGAAGGGAATCTTCTAGAAAAATGGGTTGGCATTCGAATGGTTATCCTTGTACTGGATTCCCTAATATTGTGGGATCATTCTTATCTAAGTAACCATATCATTCTCTCCTATATATTGATGGAATTCTCATGAAAAATTTTAAGCAAGATTCATTGGAGAATTGGTGAAAGAATTGTGTGAAGGACTTCGCTTGAACAGGAGCTTGGAGACTCTAGCAAGTCTATCAAGAGGTTTTGATATTATTCATGCAAGGATTGATCAAGTGTGTGTGGAGTCGCCAATTTTTTTATCGGACTAATCGGTAGGTGTGAACACTAACAGATCTCCCTAGATCCACCTGGATCTAGAACAAAACAAGACAGGACATGACTCTTTCCCTAAGTTTTGACCATTGAATTAACTAGTAGCAAGGAACAAGTAGCATACCTTAGTATCGCTTCCTAGGTTCTCTGTTGCTCCCACTTCACTCCGATGCTCTCGTGAGGTCAATACCAAGACAACACAAACCAACCAAATTGAATATAGCAAAATATATTCAACTGACAACTTATGTGTATGATCAAGGAATTACACAATAAAGTGAGAATAGCTTTATGGGAAAGGGACATGCCACTGTATCATATTAATTGAAAGTAAAGATTACAACTTGATCGCCTTGATGTAGATTTATGGTTTTGTTCCACTTCTTGATAATCCCCAGTGGAGTCGCCAATTTTGTTATCGAACTAATCATTAGGTGCGGACACTAACAGATCTCCCTAGATCCACCCAGATCTAGAACAAAACAGGACAGGACATGACGCTTTCCCTAAGTTTTGAACATTGAATTAACTAGTAGGAAGGAACAAGTAACATACCTTAGTATCGCTTCCTAGGGTCTCTTTTGCTCCCGCTTCACTCCGATGCTCTCGTGAGGTCAAGACCAAGACAACATAAACCAACCAAAGTGACTATAGAAAAATATATTCAACTGTCAACTTATTTGTATGATCAAGGAATTACACAATAAAGTGAGAATAGATTTATGGGAAAGGGACATGCCACTGTATCATATTAATTGAAAGTAAATATTACAACCTGATTGCCTTGATGTAGCTACTTTTCCTTTCTTCCTCTCTGCCTCGGAAACATAGTGTAAGCGATAGTACTCACTCATGGGCAGCCCACCACCTCTGCTACCAGTCAGGCTCACATGGTACCCCCACCATGACAGTCCATTCAAGAGGTAAATGTCCTCAATATCTAAGGATAGTGTGTGGACCCCCACATGAAATACCTACTGATCGGGATCCCACATATGCACAAGTTACTCTAATAACCTAACTTGGGCCCTCATGCCCGGGATACAAAAGTACTTCAGAAGGACACAGTTTCTCAAAGAAGCAATAGTGGGTGGATGATTTCTAGCAATAGAATTTTCTTCTTCGTGCTCCCTTTCGTGCCATTCAAGAACCATTTTGATGGCCAATTACCTGCATAAGAAGTACAAAAAGAGGATTAGAAACTCTCTTCATGAATTGGTTCTCTTTCATTGAGTAAATCTTTAAAAAAAATTGTGCTTTGTGGTTCTCGCAGGTGCCCTTTAGGCACAGTGCCAGAAACTTGCAGGTTGTTGTGGGCTCATCTGCGAGAATGACCCATTCTCGCAGGTCCCATGTAGCCCACCTAAGAGAATGGCTGAGCGCAAGTAGGGCTCACAAAACCAACTCAAAAAATGAATTTTAACCAATGAAAATGCAAAATTAAACCATGAAAGAGTAGAGGAAAAAGAGCTTACCTCATTGTCACTGATGGCTCGATGAATGGATGCTCGTAACTCCCACAATCTAACGCCAAACTTCGAGGGTAAAAGAGGGGTTTGGGGGCTCAAATAGTGGAAAAGTGAAAATGATATGGTAAAACGAGTTTTACTCCTTTATATTTGCTTTTACCATGTTATTTGGTTTTTTATGATTATTTATCTATTAAACCCTAATCCCTAATGTCCTTTTGAGTGTAACTTTTGTAGGCGTAATGACTTTKATGTTCATGTACAGGGATGCAGACATAATTTTTCTTTTTTTCGTCCATGTTTTGATTGTTTTTTATGGTTTTTGTATAAAACCTCGAGCATGGTCTTTGTTCATTCTCACGCTCTAAAATACATGAGAATGCGATCGAGCATACTTTTATCACTTTTTTAGGCTCAACAAGGTTATACAAAAAAGGAACCCCCCTAGAGTCCTCTTTAAGATCTTTTCAGACTCTCTAAACATGAAAAGGTAGCCGATCGACCTTTCTATTTTCACGCTCGATAAAGTATCTGAAGAAAGCGTCTGTTGAACGATAATTTATCTCTTTTTCGGTCTCATCGGACTATTTTACGAAAAAGGAACTGAGAGAGTTCTCTTTTAAGTGTTTTTCCAAACTTTATAATCATGAAAAACCTTCGAGTTTCATATCTTTGGACTCGTTAAACAAACATCGACAGACCCATAATGGGACCAAACCACTCCTTCTTAGGGTTCGTTAAACATACTCCGAAGGAATTATCCAAAGGATAACCTTATATCAACAAGCATATGTTATCCTCCTCAAGCTTGAGTAAAAATAAAGAGGTACTCGCCAGAAATGGTGGATGAAAATTTGGGAAAGGGATATGTTATCATCTTCGTATTGATTGGCAGTAAGTGTCTCTCTTGAACATGAAACCCCCTATTCATTATATTTGAAGCCGGTTTGGAAAATCCATTTGTCTTTCAGTCGATTTGCGACAAGGTCATTCCCTGTGTCGTCTTTGAGTCAATGCTACCAAATCATTGGTCGTGTCATTCATATGTTCAAAAGAAGTCCATTTGAAACCTCTATTGAGTCGGCCATCTACAGTTGTCTATTCTCTCTGTGTCGGCCTTCCCTGTGTCCAGTTCAATTTAAATCATACTCTGCTTCACCTTCAAAATCTGTTACTCATTTTGTGTCATTGATGGGGGATACATCAAGGCCCTTCTATGATGATTTTTGTTCCGTTGACTTCAGCTCATTATCCAGAAACAAGACTTAGAAATTATTTGATACCTTGGAGCTTGCATGCCTCAATGGCAGGTTTCCTCACTTTTGACAGTGGGTTTACATCATTGACCCTTGATCAAAAGATTCCATTGGTTGTTTAACTTCAACTCACTCATTGACACTCTATGGATTGTACTAGAGTATCTTGGGAGTCATTGACATCAATGGTGATTTCCCTCGCACTTGTTAACGGTTTCATCAATGACCGGTAATCAAGTGGTTTCTTCCATGTTCGACCTCGACACATGTAATCACATGGTTAGATTCATACTTTTGGGCGACGAAATTGAAGACCCTGGATATCATCTCTTTGTCTAGGTTGCGATGGAGTATTTATAATGTGTGACACATAGATCCACTTTGTATGTCTCATGGCTATGTCATCTTAATTTGAAATTTCTTACATAGATCAACAGTGTATTCCTAGTGGTTATGCTGTATTTTGACGACATGGATCCACAGTGTATGATTGGTGGCCATGAACTATGTCTACAATGTCATCCATTTGTGATCTGAGTATGGGAATGCCTACCTCAGAATTGGTATATATGATATTCTGCAAATGCTTGGTTGTTCGCAGGTTTCCGATTAGGTGCGCTCCTGGTTCCCGACACACACATGCAGTTTACAAAGTCTTTCGATTGTCATTGATTCCAGCCTCATACTTTGGGGGGCATTTTGTTACCCATGATTTTGGTCATCATGATGATGTATTGATGATGGTGTACTCAGGTTCCTCATAAGAACTTTCTCCTGAGTAAATTGACATTCATCTCTTCCCAGAAAACTCATTTTTGAAGAGAGTTCACAGGTTGCTAGTATCCCAGGGTGCGAGAATGACCCATTCTCCCAGGCTGCCTTAAGCTGGGGTGCAAACTTATCGCACTGTGTAACATAGCTAGGGTATGAACCTTGTCTAAAGCATGGAAAAAGATGAATTATCGATGGTTCTAGAAGGGAATATTCTAGAAGAATGGGTTGGCATTCGAATGGTTATCCTTGTACTGGATTCCCTAATATTGTGGGATCATTCTTATCTAAGTAACCATCTCATTCTCTCCTATATATTGATGGAATTCTCATGGAAAAGGTTAAGCAAGATTCATTGGAGAATTTCTGAAAGAATTGTGTGAAGGAAGAGGAAAGGATCAATGAGGCGATCCAAGAACTCAAATAGAGGAAAAAGACTATACCAATCCTATAATTCATCAAGAGGATTCACACGTTGAAGAATATGCAGGAAGAAATTATCACTACACAGACACATAAACAGGAACGTCAGGCTCAAACATAACCACTACAGGAACAGGTAGCAGAAGTACTTGCACATGCAAAAGAAGATAGAACATAGATGTCACAAACATGGGAAGAATGCACAGGACTACCGAGCAACAAAGTGGAATTTCAGGTAATGGATACCATTAAGGATAAGACCACGCAGGTGCTAACAAAAGCAACATAGCTGAGGGAAAAATTCCATATGATTACCGACGAGATCTAGGCAGCTCAGAAATATTAGGTGACTCGAGATGAGTCACATGTCAGTGTTAGGGTCCTATTGGCAGCAGGCCTAAGTAGGAAAGAAAGCATGCACAAAGAAGAATGATAGCTGGAAGAGCAATCATGGGAAAGAAATCGTGCAGGAGGAAAGTGACAAGTGGCAAGAAGCACAACACGCGTGCATGAAAGAAGGAGGCAACGACTAGAAGGAAGCAACGAATGCATGCAGAGAAGGAAGACCTAATGACAGTAGGGTTAGGTTTTTTGTAGGGTTTTTTTTGTAAATGGTTGAAGAGTCCGATAGATATAAATATAGATACGAAGGTATCATAGAAGAATTGAGAGAGGTTTGCTGAGGTTGAGCTTTACTACTTATATAGAGTTGAAATTGTTTCTATGTAATGGTTTTGAATAGATGTAACAATTTTGTAAAGCAAGTGAGATATGATGAAGAGAAAAGGTAGATCTCGAGGATTAGATCATAGGCCGAGGAGCCTAGTGTGATCTAGTTCACCTCACAGAGATCTTACCCATCTGAGGAGAGTTGTAAGCGTGAGGTGCAAGAATTGCAGAACTTCCATAATAAGAGAGCCAAGAGCCAAACCTTTGTGGATGTAGCCCAGGAGGGGGTGAACCATGGTAATACCTATGTAATGTGATGAATGCATGCATATCTTTGTCATATTTTTAGTAGTTAAATGTTGTGTGCAATGAATGAATGAGTTATTATATTGCTTGGTTAATTGTTGTGGGAATATAACGAAAAGATACCATGGAGGTTAATATATAAAAGAGGATAATAGTAGTTTGTAATAAAAATGATAATTAATGGCTCAGAATATAGATCCCCTATCTCATGCTCAATCCTAGGCTGTAAACACCTGATTCTTACAGCCACCCATTTATAGCTATCTCGGGTGAGACTGCGCAGTACACTCTGTGTACTGTGTTTCCTTCTGGTTTACCAGAAGGGCCAATAGTTTTAGGCTTTGTTGGTACCCTTAAATATATGAACCCTGGTTCTATGGCGCAGGTAGTAGAGAGAATCCGTCCAGCTTGACCAACAGTCCCTGTGTCTAACCGAACTAACTAATATTTATTATGATTACTCCTTTGTAAGTGAAATATTTCAATAATTTTAGAGTTTATGTAACTATTACTAGCTCCATAATCAATTTAAATTGACATGGAATGGTTATCAATATTACCTTCCACTTCAATCATGGGGGATTCATATTTTGTTTGCTTGTTGTCCAAGGATGCATAAATCCTTGGCATGTTTCCTCCCATGTCTTCAATTGTTTCATCCTCCTGAATGTTGTGGACATTCCTCATTCTTTCTCCTTTTTGAGTTCAGTCCCTACATATGTTTTTTCCTCACATCCCCAACATTGTACAACCTGTTGCTGCCTTAGCCTTTTCCTAAATGAATCTTCCCTATTGGGCTCATTTTGGGTTGACTTTCCTTGTTGATTTTCTTGTGATTTTTTCTTGAAAAGGGGTGGATTAAGCCCTTTTTCATTTTCTCCTTTTTACCCTTCATCTTGTCATTCCAATATTTTGGGAAGATTGGCCTTATTCTAATATGCTCATAAAGATGTTTTACTCTCCTTATGGCCTCCTCTAAAGTCCTAGGGTTATCATAGTGTATCTTGTCACTGTATTAAGAGGGTAAAACACTCATAAATCTTTGGATTTTGACCTTCTCACCTTTATGAAACCAATATACTTCAACAATTCAAAGAATCTCTTCTCATATTCATCCATTTTCATGCTTCCCAACTTGAGTTCAAATAAATTTTTCATATTCCTTTCATAGTAGTGCTCGGAAAAATATTTCTCTTGGAAATATCCTTTGAACTGCCTCCATGAAACCTTCTTCCCATCAAGGTTATTATCTTGCTTAAGTTGATCCCACCACAAAGTTGTCTTTCCTTGCAACTGGTAGGTAAAAATTATTGTTTCTTGTTGGAATATTGATTGTTGTCATTGATGTCAACCCTAGTCATGGGTTTTGGACCGCAAGATTGATAAAGGTATTTGGACATGAAGGAAAATGCACATGCATATACAACACCC
>JZKD02S0181041.1:215298-238688 GCA_000966675.3 Picea glauca
GAAAGAATTCTCTAGAGTAGCATGGCTCGACCTGTTTAAGGTTGGGGATGTTACCAACTGGTATCAGAGCACAAGATATTTCTCTGGAGTGCAATTCTCTGGCCTGTGGGTGGCCGGGGGACATTACAAAATCCTTCTGTTTTTTCAATGTAGACTTCTTCTTCAAGTTCCTCATTCAGAAAATATGATTTTGTATCCATCTCATACACTTCAATCTTTTTGGAGCATGCATAAGCTAAAAGCAATCAGATTGCTTCCATTCTGGCAACTGGGGAAAATGTCTCTTCAAATTCGATTCCTTCAACCTGTGCATATTATTTACATACCAATATAGCTTTGTTCCTTGTAACTTGTCCATATTCATTCAATTTATTCATGTATACCCACTTTGTGCCGATCACATTCTTATCCTTTGGTCTTGGAACCAATTTCAAAGTGTCATTTTTCTCTACTTGGTCCAATTATTCATCCATGGCCTTATTCCAAAATTTATCCTTGTTGGCATCTTCAAAACAGGTTGGTTCAATCGTAGATGAGAGTGCTAGGTGCATTTGTTCTGGTAAATGGATTCTTCTTCTAGTCTCAACTCCTGCATCTTTGTTTCCGATCATCTAATCTCAAGGATGATTCTTCTATACTCATCTGTTAGGTGTCTTTGGAGGCACTTGTCGAACTTTCTCTTCTGCTTCTGTTGGATCCTCTTCATCTTCCCCTTCTACTTATTTTTCATCTTCTGCTTCTTCTTCATAACGTTGTTCCATTGATTCATTTTCTTCTTTCTTTAATTCTTGTCTACATGTTTCGTCAATTGTTATGTTGATTCTTTCCACAACTTTTTTCAATCTTAGTTTGTAACTCTTGTATGATTTCCTTGTACTTGAGTAACCAAGAAGTACTCCTTTTTCTACACAAGAGTCAAAATTTCCCATTCTTCCATCTTCTCTTTTGATGTAGCATTTTCTTCCAAAAACTCTAAAGTGCTTCACATTTGTTGGTATTCCTTTCCATAGCTAGTAGGAAGTTTTGTCAGTGTTGTTTCTGAGCATTACTTTGTTTTGAATGTGAATTTGTGTATACACTACTTGTGTCCAAAAGATATCTGTGAATTTGGAATCCATTAGCATTGTTCGTGAAATTTCCTATACTATCATGTTCTTTCTTTCAACAACTCCATTATGTTGAGGTGTCCTAGAAACATAGAATTGTCTTTTTATTCCATTCATGCTGCAGTAGTCCATAAATTCCTTTGAAGTGAACTCTCCTCCATTATCAAATATTAAGCATTTTATTTTTGAATCCATTTCATTTTCAACCATTTCCTTATAGACCTTGAAGTTCTCAAAAGCTTATGACTTATTCCTGAGAAAGAAAATTGCAGACATTCTTGTATAATCATCGACTAATAACATAAAGTATTTCTCACCTTTTAAACTCTTTGTTGTAGTTGGTCCAACTAGATCAGTATGCACAATTTCTAGTGGTCTTGTCGTTGAATATTCTTTTTATTTAAACCTGGTCTTTGTTTTCTTTCCTTGATGACAATGCTTGCATAAAGTGTTGGTTGGTTTCATGGTCTGGGGCATTTCTCTAACTACTTCTCTTTTGATGACTTTGACAAGGTTATCAAAATGTTTGTGACCCATTCTTTTGTGCCATATCCAACTTTCATCCTCCTTTCCTAGGAAACACTTTTCATTTCCAATTTCACTTAATACATATATGTTTCTTAAAGTTCTCATAGTTGTTGCAATCAATTTTCCTGAATCTTATTTTCTTATCTCGCACTTTTGTGAATCGAAAGTAACTTTATGACCTTGGTCACACATTTGACTCACACTTATAAGATTATGTTTCATATGTTCTACTAGTAGAACATTTTCTATCTTGGTATTCTTGTTCCCAACTATGGTTGTGCCTTTTCCAATGATTTTACTTGAATCATCATTTCCTAATGAGACTAATCCATCTCTTTCCTTTCTTAATGTAAGAAACCTGTCTCTATCACCTATCATGTGTTTTGAACAACCACTATCAACATACCAACCAAATTTTTTTTTCTTAGCTTGTAGAGTGAGTGTGCATTATTCATTGCTATATTGATTCTGATTTATTATCCATGTTCTTTTTTGAAGTTCATGTTTGTGAATGTTGTTGTTATGTTGTGGTTCTTTAGGAGGGACTGTCATTCTGCAATCTTTGGCCATGTGTCCAAAGTTGTTACATTTGTAGCATTCCACTTCAGTGCTCAAATATTCAAACATGTTGTAACTTCTTCTTTGTGTTTCACTAGGCCTTCTTGGATAATCCTTTTGTGTATGACTTTCAAAGTTGTTTATATTCCTGTTGTTATCTCTGAAATTCACAGCTTTCTGTCCAAAATTATTACATGCATAACATAAACAAAAAAATATAGTTTGATACCCGAGAGTTGAAGATCTTCTGAAAGGAGGTACTCTTATGAATCCTTCTTCTTCCTGAGGCCTATCTGTTTCTTTAGGTCGTTGATTATGAAATACAAATCTTATCGGTGGCGGAGTGTCCCAGTAATTTTATTTGTATACCTTCCTATCCCCTTTGATTGTTTCTGCATAGCCTTTTGGATATGTTTATTGTTTTGTTGTTTTGGAGCTTGATCCATTTTCTATCTAATTTTATCCCAGTCCAGACTTGTCATGATGAGGTTTTTGACTATTGATAATGTCATTCAAAACTTTTGAGTTGTCCTACATATTTTTCTTTTGAAGATCCTTTCTTAATGTGTCAATTTCTTCTTCCAAATTTCCAATGATCCTGTCTCTTCCTTCTAGCTATTCTTTAGGTTCTTATTCAATTCTTTTAACTTCTTCAATTTGAACCTTCAAATTTGTGATCATTTGTTCTAGTTCATGAGTGTCTTCTTTCTAGTCTAGTTCTACTTGTAGTTTCTTGTTTTTCTTCTTTTCTCTTCTGATAACTTCTATGGCACACAACAATTCTTCTCGGTAGTCAAATTCTGCCTCTTCATATTCTTCTTCGAAGTCTTCTTTATCAAAGTCTTCTACAGCCATGAATAGAAATATTTATGTCTCACTGTCACTAGCTTCATCTTCATCTAATGATGATATGTCTTCTTTGGTGCATAAGCTTTTCTTGAAAACTTTCTTTGTGGTTCTTTTGCCTTTATATGTTTGTTTACTATTCGAGTAACCTTCATCATTTCTCTTTTTCTTATGAGGACATTTGTTAGAAAAATGACCAATACCATCAAAATTAAAACAAATCAAAGGAAGCTTACATATATACCTATTGTTGGTTCCCTTGTTCAATCTTCTAACAAAGTTGGTCGCTTCTTCATCATCTTCTGAGACATCACTGTTGTTGCTATGTTATTTTATTTTTTCTTTCCCTTTTTCTTTGACCTTTTGGATGCTTTGAAGGTTGCTTCTTTTATATCTAGATTTTCCTCTTAAGTTCTGATTTCATATATTGTGAATATTCCATGTAGTTCGTCCATGCTTATTGATTTTAGATCTGATCTTTCTTCTAGTGTTGATATCTTAGGGTCAAATATCATAGGAAGAGATGTTAGTACCTTTTGAACAATTACAAATTCTTTGACTTCTTCTCCCAATCCCAAGATTGCATTTACTGTTTCGTCGACTCATAAAAAGTAATATGAAATATTCTCATCTTCCTTCATATTTAGTTGTTCGAACTGAACTTTGTAAGTTTGAAGCTTTGTTGCTTTGACTTTTGAATGTCCTTCATAAATATTTCGAAGTTTGTACCAAATCTCTTTAGTGGATTTACAATGTGCAACTTTGGTGAATATAGATTCTCCAAGACCATTCAAAAGTGAATTTGTGGCTTTGGAATTTTTCTGACCGAGTTTCACTGCTTTGTCATTTGTCGACGGAACTACTGGTGTTGTGTATCCATCTACAATTGATTGCCAAATTTCAAATCCATGTGTCTGTATATATGTCTTCATCCTTATGCTCCAAACTTCATACTTATGTCCATCAAACTGTGGTATTCCATTTTTATACATGTTTTTTCTCTCCATGATCTACCTTTCAGTGGTTAAAATGATTTCTTAAGGAACCTTCTCTGAAACCAATTATTGGATTACTGAGAGGGGGGTGAATCAGTAATAGAGAAATCTAATCATTTTTAACCATATAATGCAAGTGTTATATCAATGTAGCATTATCATCCAATATTTGCAGAGTAAATAAACAATGAACAGATGAACAATCATACACATACATAGTACACCAATGTTTTTACA
This sequence comes from Picea glauca, assembly GCA_000966675.3. Lineage (NCBI taxonomy): Eukaryota > Viridiplantae > Streptophyta > Pinopsida > Pinales > Pinaceae > Picea > Picea glauca. Next base: position 219,569 of record JZKD02S0181041.1, read on the forward strand.
TGGAAACCCAAAGTGGGAGAAAACCACAGAATGTTTTTTCTTATATGTCTTGAAGAATTACATTCATTGGAAGCACCAACTTCCTTTGTTTTCCAATTGCAACTGGAAGGAGGCTCCAACCCCCTAGTTTCTCAGGCTACAACTCGAGGGAAGCTCCAACTCCCCAATTCTCTGGCTACAACCAATAGGAGGCTGCAACCCCCTATTTTCTCTGGCTACAACCAGAATGTGGCTACAACCACCTGACCTTGCCCCGTCCAACTTCCCTGGCGTATAAGTAGAATGATAAAACCATTGTCACACTATCACTATGATATATATTGTTTTAAACATGTATCAATCAACCTGCACAATACAACCTATATCAATAACCTGAACCATGCATTAACCATGCATCAACTTGTACCTCAACCTGTAATCAACCTGTACCATAAACAAGTGCATCAACCATGCACTAACCTATACCTCAACCTCAACTAAAATCCCTCATCAATTTCATCATCCAAATATTATTTGTAACTCTGTAATAGACCTGGTGTATATGATCACATACCTGCAAACCTTCCTTAAATTTAACAATAAGAGACTAGCATTTTCATCAAACTTTACTTTAGTTGCACATGACTAGTTTTGGATTAGTCAATGACCCTAACTTGGAATAATCATAACTATGTACCTGTAATGAATAAATATTTGAAAATAGTACACAATGTTCTTCAGTGTTTTTTATGCAATTACTTCAGGTGTCACTACTTAGAACCTCTCAAAAAATGCGTTATAGAAAAAAAGGCATACTTTGTTGAATTTTGGCTTATTCTAGAGAACGAACTTGTAGAGCGTGCCCCGCACGGAATATTTGTTGTATGGATCTAAAAATTTTACAAAGACTACTAAATATTGTACTCTAACCAACACATTTGGTCTTACTAAATTTGGATCTTCTATGAAAAATTTATGACGTGTTTACCCGAAACATTTGTTTTAGACTAGCTTCAAGACTAGCCACAAACCCTATTTTCCACAAAGTGTAACTCCAAAAATACAACGACCCACAAGTTGAAATTTGCACCACATCTACTTGGATATGTTTCCTCATTGGCCTCCCAATTTCATGGTATGAATCATTTTAGAAAAAAAATTATTGCGAAAATGGTGAGATGACCTGTAAATGACATACCTTAGAAAACATAATCAAAACAATTTATCCTCCCTTGAATTTTGGCCTTCTTTACTTCACCTTCCCTCTGAAATTTGGCTTAGATATCCTTTGGTTACCTCGGTCACCTGTAGATATTCAATATTCTCAAGTGTAATTTAAATAAGAGAGACTTGCCTCTTATTTATACTTTCATGTAGCTTCCTTAGAAGCATCTTCTAGACCACTTTGTCCACATAGTCACCTATGTCAAACTTTGCCCAATTTGCAACTTGTCCATATATTCAATAGCCACTTGACTACTTAACCCATTTTCCTCATTTTAGGTTTAACCTTATTATAACCACTTTCCATAATTAGAAAGTTCTCYATTTACTTTATTATTTAAATAATCCTCCTTGACTTTGTCACTTCACTTTATTATTTAAATAATCATCTTTGACTTTGTCACTTCACTTTATTATTTAAATAATCCTCTGTGACTTTGTCACTTCAATTTATTATTTAAATAATCCTCTTTGAATTTGTCACTTGACTTTATTATTTAAATAATTTCTTCTTTGCAATCACTTTGACTTCTTTGACCTTTTCAGGGTTCAATACAACATATGAGGGTCCTCCAATTTCGTAAAGCCATAAATCTCAAACCGTGAGGAGTTATGTGACGTTCCACATACCACCAGAAATGACATGACATGTACTATCCTTGTAGAATAGTATTACCTACAAATATATCAAAAATCATACCATTATACATCAAACAAACTTGGGTCCATTACCCAAACATTTGTGCTACCGAAATCCGTTACCGAACTTTCTTCAAGGGTTGACATCAATGACAACCAACCCAATTAATAAACACAAAGGTAGTTATAAATTCTTCCATTGTGCCATTTTGTTTCAATTTGGTCAAATGTCCTAAATAGAGGGTGTCAGTTTCAAAGCATTCATTAAGATCTATAACAAACTGAGTCCAAGAAACATACCCCTGGCATGCATTTTTACGCCAATGCCACCATTTCCAACATTCAGGATCCAAATAGAGAACAAAATAAGGAATATTTCCAACTCATCGGTGATTCCATGCAAAGAAAAATAATGCTCCATTTGGGTGACCCAACCCGTGGGATTGGAGCCATCAAATTTATTAACCTCAACTCGGGGAAGATGGGGGTCATGATGAAAGGGGTTGGAATGAAAGGCCATAGTATGGGGGGATTCATCACCATCTACTTGGGAGGGTTGTTTAGGTAAGGGGGGTATGTTGGGCCCCAAAAACTCCCCCTAAATTTTTACAAAATTTAAAGGGCCCCAATTATAATCTTGATAATTACAATGAGTTACATAATCAACCTTTTCAAATAGTTTCATACCTTGGATTTATTTGAGACAAACTTAATACATTCACTATAGTATGAGACATTCATTACAAGAGTATATGTCAAAATTTATAAACGAGCATAGAAATCTCAATTTAAACAAAAACGTTAATTTTTATCAATTGTTTACTTTCGTTTAAATTATGATTATGTGTTCTTTCTTTTGCTCATTAGAAAGTTTGACTATTTTGAATAATGGGTTCAATACTTCATCAAATAATATCTTGGTTGGTTTCTCATTTTCATAAAATCATTTGGTGATGTTAATTAATTAATTATTTTTTTCATTTTGCATCTCATTTCAAAATAAAAATAATAATAATAAAAAAAATTATCTATCATTTGTTTGATTTTGTAAAAAACCAAAGTTAATATTTTTTTCTTCTCCATTAACTTGAAGCTTCTAGAATTTTAAGATCATATTTGAAAGGAAATTATAAACAATGTTTGTTTAGAACTTATAGTTAGTTTAAATTCATTTTTTATTTTATTGTTCTAGATTTTGTTTTATTTACAATTTTTAGGTTATTAATTTAGGTTTCTTTTTGTTTCAAAGGTTTCTATTATCAGTTATTTTGTATGAATCTGATCATGGCTTGATTTTGTTATCTAAATACGTTCAAGATGAATGATCCAAAAATAATATTGGATTGCTGCAAATAAATTTATGAGCAACAACAGATAAAATTTGGAAATGCATCAAGAACAGAGATATGATTTTAAGGGACTGATTGCAGCCAAACTGTGAGGAATTTGAAGAAACGGTTGAAAACACATCTCCCAAATGGACCCATTTAGCTTCCGCATATAAATTTTCTCAAAAAAATGCACGATTTGAGAGATATTTGTGTCTCTTTACTAAGCAAATTTCAGGTGGCAGAAAATTATTAGTGACGCCTAGACTGTTCATTCATTGTATAAATATATGAGAAATTTTAGAGCCATAGAGATCGAGGAAATTTAGAGGAGCATTTTTTCCCTTTCTCTTTTGTATATTATTTATTTTGTAAAAAAATTTTCTTTTTAAATGGAGTAACGGATGGTTGGAATCTTTGGGAGAATGGATGAGTATTTTCAAAGAAGAATATGGAATTCCAGGTTGCTTAATGGCTTTTGTCCTGTGAGAAAAATGGTTTTATTTTCATTATAATATCTTCATATTATTTTAATAATTGATTATGCATTGATTTAAATTATCTTTAGTCTTTTTTATCAATACATGATTAATTTCTATCATTTATATATTAATTTTTTCAATCTTTAAGAATCTATTATCCCAAAAGTTCTTCCTGGACCATATGATGAACATATTTTGTTGAAACCATATGAGAAAACAAATTATTCTTTGGCTTTTTTTCTTTTGTAGATTGTGCAATGTAAATATTGTTTCTCAAATAATTTTTGAATATGAAACTTTATTTGTAGTGAATTAGCTTTAGACTATTCTGCATATAATTTTTATATCATTATTTTCTTTATGTTGTCCATAATCTGTCATTCCATTTTGTATGTGTGATCAATCGATCATTTGATTATTGTTGAATTTATTTCTAATGTTGAATGATGGATAATATCAATAGTTAGAATTGAGTTTTTTTTTCGTTCTTAAATATTCATTATCTTAAGATCACATGATTTTTAATTAGTTGTCTTCTTGATGTTATTAATTTACTCCAAATATCAAACACTTCTTTGAATTTATTTTGGAAGTACTAGTATTTTTTTGTTATAGGTTTCCCTTAAAAGCACGACAAATAGGAGCTCAAACAACACAGAGAGATAAACTCAGTTTTGTTGATCAGCAACAGGTTAGTGTGTGTGTTATTTTATTAATTATTTATTAATGAAACAATGATTGCATTAATTAGATTTTGATTGTTACTGTGTCATTGTTTCAATTGTATTTGTTTAGTATTTATTAGTTTTAAATCTTTAAACATTCAAAAAACAAAAAGATTTTTTTTCTTTCTTTATCTTAGTTAGAAACACTATTACGAACATTCATTTCGCAAGATTTCAAGTAAACCTTGAAAATTGTATATAGATTGTTTATAATCATTTGTATATTCATGTTTCTATTTGAATACTTGTAATTAGTATATAAATTGTTAGAATCATTGCTTTAAAGTAGTTTTTTTCTTTTATTATTTTTAGGACCTTAGTTGGCTAACAGAGCCATTAAACTCGTCGGGTCAGATCATACCAAATGGCTTGGGTTAATTAGACAACCCTGGTCCGGATCTGACCTTCCAGTTGACAGTGTGTCATTTATGCCTGTCAACAAATGGTGCTAGAAGGAGGGAAGAGGTAAATTTAATGATTAAATGTTTTACCCCCCAGCCTGTCATAATTCCAAATTTATAAACTTTTCTTCTATGTCATCTTGAAATGCACTAGAAGGAAGGCCAGACTAACAAGCTGCCCTTGTAGGAGTCTTTGTTTTGAATGTATTTAATTCCCCATGGCTCCCCAAATCATTGTGTTGGAACATGCTTTCAATGTCTCGTTACTAGTTATTCCCATCAAGACAGTTGATCTCTTTTCAGAACTCACCTTTGATGGTGAAGGGAACACATCTGCAGTAGACCATATTTCTAAATTTTTTTATAAATGTTTAAGACATAATATCATTGATCCTATTGTTACATGCAGATTGTTCGCTCTCACCTTCCGAAGTCAGATTAAATATTGGTTTGAGGCTTTTTCGACTAATTCGATTCATTCTTTGTCTGAGTTTGTAATTGAGTTTTTATCAGATTTTAACAATTATTATTATGATGAATTGAGTGAAGAATTAAGTTGATTAAGGAAAGAAAATGGTGAATCATTCAATGATTTTGCAACTAGGTTCATACATGTTTGTACTATATTCCTATTGAAAGAAATGTTGTCTATTAATGAATGGTTTGAATATCTCGTTTCTCTCTCAGACAAGCAAGATCAATTAATTGTTAACCAATTTGAATTGAGCACTAATACTCAATCTCAATATGTTTCAAGTTTTTATGCTGATCTTGAAGACTTTGAAGCGCCACAATTTTTGTCAACTTCTTTCATTTTGGAAAATCATGAGCAACATCATATTTCACAAAATGCAATTGTCACCTCTAATCATTCTTTTCCAACAATGTCTCCTCCTGTCAAAGAAGGAACCTTGACTTTAAAAGATGACAGTTGTCACACTCTCATAGATTTTATAATTGTTTCTAAAGAGGTTGAATGTGAAGTTGATAATCATGTGGACGATAAAATTTCCCCTAATTTAGTTGAACAGGTCCATGATCAATCAGTAGGAGACAAAATCATTAGGCAAACTATTAATCAATCTTCTATCTCTAGTGATTTTCTCTCAAATTGTCCCTTACACAATGAACCAAATTGTCTCTTAGAATCTGTCTTGTACTCTTTAAAAGAGAATACAACAGAGGTTGATCAGTTTATACAAGGAGAGGGAACAAAACCAAATTTCGAAATGCATATACCTATCATTTCAAGAGATGAATTTCGTCTCCTCAATTCTTATACATATTATTCCTTGTACCCTGATATTTTTATCCTAATGTTGTGCAATTGGGTGTTTCATATTACCTTGGAGAGAATTCAACATTATATAATCAGGTACAAATTAATAGAGATTACCGAATAGAAGATAAAGAGGAAAATAATTATGCCCATGAACATATTACTTTTTATTCTCATCAATTATCCATGGGAAAATAGAGAAATGATTTGAAACAATCTCAAATTGTACCTTCCATTGATTCATCTCAATTTGTGTTTAAAGAAGAATCTAGATTTTTCCATGATCAATTATTTGAGGTTGAAAAGTATAATTGGCCAAATATTATTACCAATGATGATTATTCAAAAAAGTTGGTCTTTCCATTTAGTCCACCTCAAATAGTTAGTCTTGAAGTATTTAAGCTCAATGGAAAGTTTCAATAGAATGAGACACTTTTTTTTCCGATCGAGAATCATGATAAGTTCTCGCCATCTTGATCCGACCTTTTTACAAGATTCTTTCCTTGATAGTCTAATGCTTTATTCTCATCAGGAATATTTCTCGTATGTGAATTATTTCGAACAATCCCATGGTAGTAATTGCATGTATTATGATAGGGTTGCAGATTGGTTAGAGTATTCATATATCGAAAAGTTTCCAGGGAATCGTAAGATTATCTTTACTTTATTTAGAGATCAAGGAGGTAACTTTGACACACTCATTTTATATCCTTCAGATAGAGAAAATGTGGGATGAAAAGAAATTTTTTGGGAGGATGGGGCACTTCAGTCTATGCCGATGTTTATGTCAGGCCCCCATAACTCTCACAAGCCTCACAATCTCATTTTTTCATATTTTTGTGACCTATATAATGACAAAATTGAAGAATGGCTGGAGGATTCATACAAAAGGAATGTTCAAGGGAATGGTAAGGTCATGTTTGCTTTGTTTTTAAATGATGATGATAACGGTAAGTATGATATATTTTTGTTATTTTTCGATATATACTACCATTCTTGTTAGTAATATTTGATTTTGTTTCCATTGCAAGATTGGAGTTACTCCGATGGCTACATTGGAAGCATGACTTCACTTGGTATTTTTGATTTGTTTAGTAGTTAGAGTAGGTTTAGGAGTAGGTTTTCTTTTAGTTTTATTTCTCAGTGTTTCTCTTTGTAATAATACAGTTATGAACACAAGTGGGCACACCGAGAGAACTATAATATGAATGTTGTCAGGGAAGTCCCCTTTAAATATTTTTCTCTCTGCTTTTCATTGAATATTTCTTTTCAAAAACGCAGTATCATCATGAAAAATTTTAATGGAAAGTAAAGAGATAAGTAAATTTGAACTATCAATTCAACCCTAACCCAAGGTTCCATGAGTAGGACTGCACTCATCTTAATAAGGTTTTTTCTATTTTCTTTTAGTCTGTTTTATTTTTAATAATAATGCTTGGTCAAAGTAGCATCTCATGCATCACTATCTTAAGAAACAAACTTTCTCACACATAATATTTTATATGATTTAGTTCTTCCTTTATTTAAACTGAGATGCTAGTGGATCCAAAAGCTCAAGTTTATCTTTGGCCAAAATCATTTCCTAAAAAGTTTTCTTTTGTTGTTTTGATTTTGTGTACTTCTGATTTTGAATCCCATTAATAAAATTTTATTTGGTTTGTTGTGTGTTTTTTGTTTTCTTTGATTACTTTGAATGAGTTTTCTTCTTATCTATATTTTTGAATCAATATATTTCTAATCAAAGAGATATTGTCGAAGGAAGCATTTATTTTAAATTTTGTGTTTTTCAATCAAATTGAAATATTTCGAGGTCCTGATATTAAGATATAGCTCAGACAATTGATTTTTAAGACAATTGTCACTTTCATTTTGTCCTCAAATTGTCTTTGCCAGAGTATTACACTAGAGATATGGTTTAAATATTTGAGAATTATGATGATCTTTAAACTTTTTATGCCATCCATATTCTTAAGGAATCACTTTTAAGTGCTTCCCCATTATCTAGATGATTTCTTAAAGGAAATCTAAAATATCTAAACCATGATAAAACTTCCATTTTTGAAAGAAAATAGATAACATGATCAACTATTCATCTGTATTGCAATTAACCTCCAGTATCACCCCACTCTCTTTGTCATCAAGAAATCTATAATTGTATTATTATTTAAAAGTGGCATAAGAGGGTTGGAAGCACTTAATTGTGGGAAGTGTGTGTAAACACGTCGGGGTACTGAAGAGACTCGATGGTAGCAGGTAAATGCACACATGATACCAAGACAACTTCGTCGGGGTACTAAACAAGCCTACTGGCAGCGAAGCAATGTCAGGTCGAGAGGTAGTAGGTATATTTTTTTAAATTAATTTTTATGGAAGTATACATCATGTGGATACAACTATTGGATGGGATTAAAGCATTTGAGTGGGTTAAATGACATTCATGATGAGGCTATGGATGCCTGTTGAAAGTAGTGGCTCTGTCAACGACATTGAATTTCTTTTATAAACATCGTGACTCTTTGATTAAGACATTATTTCAGGTTATAATCCCCTACAAAGAAAATTCTACTGTCTGGTTATAACATTGAGCTTATCCTAATACTATATGGTCTCAGAGTGAATTTATTTCAGGGAACTTAAATCCTTTTTCAAGTCTTATTCTTTTCTTCCTGAGATGAAATCTTACCAGATCAGAGATAATTGCTTCACCCAATAATTCTCCATTTTTTGGGCCCCAACAACTCCCCCTAAATTTTTACAAAATTTAAAGGGCCCCCATTAGAACCTTGATAATTATAATGAGCTACAAAATCAACCTTTTCAAATAGTTCCATACCTTGGCTTGCTTTGAGACAAACTTAAGACATTCACTATAGTATGAGACATTCATTACAAGAGTATATGTCAAAATTTAGAAACGAGCATAGAAATCTCAATTTAAACAAAAACATTAATTTTTATCAATTGTTTACTTTCGTTTAAATTATGATTATGTGTTCTTTATTTTGCTCATTAGCAAGTTTGACTGTTTTGAATAATGGATTCAATACTTCATCAAATAATATCTTGGTTGGTTTCTCATTTTCATAAAATCATTTGGTGATATTAATTAATTAAATTCTTTTTTCATTTTGCATCTCATTTCAAAATAAAAATAATAAGAAAAAAAAGAATTATCTATCATTTGTTTGATTTTGTAAAAAACCAAAATTAATATTTTTCTCTTCTCCATCAACTTGAAGCTTCTAGAATTTTAAGATCATATTTGAAAGGAAATTATAAACAATGTTTGTTTAGAACTTATAGTTAGTTTAAATTTATTTTTGATTTTATTGTTCTAGATTTTGTTTTATTCACAATTTATTAATTTAGGTTTCTTTTTATTTCACAGGTTTCTATTATCAATTATATGGTATGGATCTGATCATGGCTTGATTTTATTATTTAAATACGTTCAAGATGATTGATCCAAAAATAATATTTGATTGCTCCAAATAAATTTATGAGAAACAACAGATAAAATTTGGAAATGCGTCAAGAACAGAGACATGATTTTATGAGACGGATTGCAGCCAAACCGTGAGGAATTTGAAGAAACGGTTGAAAACCCATCTCCCAAATGGACCCATTTAGCTTCCGCATATAAATTTTCCAAACAAATGCACGATTTGAGATATATTTGTGTCTCTTTACAAGGAAAATTTCAGGTGGCGGAAATTATTAGTGATGCCCAAACTGTTCATTCATTGTATAAATATATAATAAAGTTCGGAGCCATAGAGATCAAGGAAATTGAAAGGAGGATTTTTATCCTTTATCTTTTGTATATTGTTTACTTTGTAAACTTTTCTTCTTTTCAAATGGAGTAACGGATGGTTGGAATCTTTGGGAGAATGGACGAATATTTTCAAAGAAGAATATGGAATTCCAGGTTGCTTAATGGCTTTTGTCGTGTGAGTAAAATGGTTTTATTTTCATTATAATATCTTCATATTCTTTGAATAATTGATTATGCATTGATTTAAATTAGATTTAGTCTTTTTTATCAATACATGGTTAATTGCTATTGTTTATATATTAATTTTTTCAATTTTTAAGAATCTATTATCCCAAAAGTTCTTCCTGGACCATATGATGAACATATTTTGTTGAAACTATATGAGAAAAAAATTTACTCTTTGGCTTTTGTGCTTTTCTAGATTGTGCAATGTTAATATTGTTTCTCATATAATTTTTGAATATGAAACTTTATTTGTATTGAATTAGCTTTATACTATTTTGCATATAATTTTTTATATCATGTTTTTCTTTATGTTGTCCATAATATGTCGTTCCATTTTGTATGTTTGATCAATCGATCATTTTATTATTGTTGAATTTATTTCTAATTTTGAATGACGGATAATATCAATACTCAGAATTGAGTTTTATTTCGTTCTTAAATATTCATTATCTTAAGATCACATGATTTTTAATTAGTTGTCTTCCTGATGTTATTAATTTACTCCAAATATCAAACATGTCTTTGAATTTATTCTGGAAGTACTAGTATTGTTCTGTTATAGGTTTCCCTTAAAAGCACGACAAACAGGAGCTCAAACAACACGAGGAAATAAACTCAGTTTTATTGATCAGCAACAGGTTAGTGTGTGTGTTATTTTATTAATTATTTATTAATGAAACAATGATTGCATTAACCATCTTTTGACTGTTATTGTGTCATTGTTTCAATTGTATTTGCTTAGTATTTATTAGTTTTAAATCTTTAAACATTCAAAAAACAAAAAGTTTTTTGTTCTTTCTTTATCATAGTTAGAAAAACTATTACGAACATTCATTTCGCAAGATTTCAAGTAAACCTTGCAAACTGTATATAGATTGTTTATAATCATTTGTGTATTCATGTTTCTATTTGAACACTTATAATTAGTATATAAATTGTTAGAATCATAGCTTTTGATTAGTTTTTTATTTTATTATTTTTAGGACCTTAGTTGGCTAATGGAGCCATTAAACTCGTCGGGTCAGTTCATACCAAACGGCTTGGGTTAATTAGACAACCCCAGTCCGAATCTGACCTTCCAGTTGTCAGTGTGTCATTTACGCCCATCAATAGGGTCCTAGGAGCAGTTCATTACGGTTGGAGAGTGGTAGTGAGAGTGTCATGTTTTCCCTCTAATTAGTCAAATCGGGCATCAACTTTGGAAAATTGATCGTCAACTCTGTAAAATTTGGATCTGACTTGGTCCTCAAGATGGTCAAACTGGGCCTTGTTCTATCTAATTACACTCTGTCATTCTTGGGTGCAAGTGTTGGTCATGTGGAAAGTGGGGGTGTCGATAATGGGGAGTGGGTCCAATGAAAAAACTGGATAGGTGATATATATCATTGTGATCATGGCGACAAGGGAAATCCAAGGGGATAGGTGTCAATTAAGGGTGTGGAGAAGGGGGTGGGACCACATAAAAATAAGGCTTATAAGCGATAAGTACCATGATGATTAGGGAGAAAAGGAGAATCCAATGGGATAGGTCACAAATAAGGGTGTCGAGAATGTTAGGAATTTAGACACTTAGGAGATATTTAAGATCTACTTGGTCTAATGTGTCATTAGGTAAAAGTGTGTTTCTTTAGTATGAAGTTTTAGTTAGGAAATACAACGATCAAGATATGTTCCCAACACAGAGTGATCTGATCGTTCATATTATCCTTGATCTTAACAAATACATTGATTGGTGGCTTAACACTTGATTGGTCCATGATATCTATTTAAAGAGCATGGAGGGTCATTTGTCGATGATCGATTGTGAGAAACTCTCTTGTAAAATCTCTCTGTGATTTTTTTCTTTTACATTAATAAATTGTTCCAAGTGTCCGCGTTAGCTAGGGTCATGGATGTTCCCCCGTAGGGCTTTTACCACATCAAAATATAAGTGTGTTGATCTTTGATCTAGTTATGTGAGTAGTTACTGAAGGTATTCATCCTCTATTGTAATACCTCTGTTATCGAATATGGTATCAGAGTCTGTTTGAAGACCTGCTCATGTTGTAGATCGAGATCATGAAACCGAGTTGTCTCATCTCTTTTTCTTCAATTTCCATACATTTCTAGGCTGAGAGGATTGTTCCATTGCATCCATAACACTTGTTTCAGTAAGGAACATTTTTTGTTTCACTCAAAAAGGTTTCTCTTTGCCCAAGATATGACCATTCAGTTAGATTCAGAGGTATAAAGTTTGAATATGCCCTTTTTAAATTTTTGCAGAGTATTATTCAGTTTTGTATTTTTTGTTTTTGGGTTTCTACTCTTTTGGTTCTGTGTATTTTCTCTTTCCCGCACCCTGTACGATCTCAGAAAATCAGAAACATATCGAAAAATGTGCATTTTACGGGTAAGCTAACCAAAATATACTCCTTGTTGTCATCGAGAAGCGAAAACTTTTTCTTCTGTGAAAACAAGTTTTTTATTAGAACGCTCTCCAACAATCCTCCTTATTAACAATAAAATATGTTTTGATAGCTCACTTGGTTAAAAGGTACCTTATTAAGTAAGAGGTATTGATTTCAAGTCTCTCTTTTTGTTACGTTTTTTGAAAAAAAAGTTCATGCATTCATTTTAAAGTGTAATTCACTTCAAGTATAAAAGTGAATCAATATAATTAGCTTTAATATTTTATTTTAAAGTTATTTATTTTGCATGCAACTTTCTTTTATAAAGTAACTTCATTGTAAAAGTGATCCCCGCTTATTTTTATAAAAGTGAATCACTTCATAAAGAAACTTATTTGTAAAAGTGAGGTTATTTGGAGGGGTATCACCACGTGGACCAACTTCTACTTTTCATGAAGTGAAGAAATCTAGCATTAGATGCCTTGGAGCACTGGGAGATGAAGAAGGAAAGATAGGCTGATGAAGCCCAGAAAGAATGGGTCAAGTTGACCTAGGGTTGTAGACACCTAGGGTTTTGGTAATTAGGGTTTTCACAACTAGGTTTTGACTTGAGGCTGTTGGTGAGGGATTGTAATGTATAAATAGAGGTCGAGAGGACCTAGGTCGAGGGGGTAACATGGTTAAGCCTTATTATCAATTATTATTCATTGGGAGAATATTGTATTATGGGTGAGAGAAGTGTTGAGAGAGAGAGCCTTCTGGTATTGTAAGATCTTCAGCTAGGTGCAAAGATCAAGTCATGTAGTTGGGTGCGCAGGAAGGGAGAGAGAAAGAGAGATAGAGAGAGAGAATCTGCTAGCCAAGAGCACAAATCATAACTGTAATCTTTATCTTAATATATCATAAGCACAGTTCTGTGGACGTAACCCTAGAGAGAGGGTGAACCATGTACATATGTTGTTGTGTGTGTGATTGATGCTTTGAGCTCTGATGTTGTTATATTGTTATCTGCATTATTGTATTAGATCAGATCTATAGTTGTGAAAGATAGATCTAGCTAGTTGAATGATAGATGTAGGTTATGTTGCTGTTGTAATAAAAACCACTTGATATTCCCCTCATTGTAGACATCTCTGTCCTACAACCCCCTCATAGTTGCTTAGGGTGAGATTGCATTTTCTTCGCAGGTGCTGCTGAAAGGGCCAGTAGTTAGGGCTTGTTGGTGTGCTCTTGGAGATGAACCCTGGGTCTGCCTCTGTGCCAACAAATGGTTCCATTTTTGGGATAGGAATATTTTTAAAGGAATGTCAAGGTGGTTCCCATCGAAGACAGAGATTCATAAGTGGATAGAGGATCAATAGAAGGACTTCGTTGAAGCCCAAAACAAGAACCCTAAAATAAGCACTAAATATTGGCTACAAAGATACATCTTCACCGACATTCATGAGATCTTCTTTGGAGGAATCCGTTAGGAGCTACACAAGTGGTTGGCTAGGTTAGCTGACACACAGTTTGAAATTATATCTATACCTCTTGTGGTTTGGATACCAGCATTGATCCAGAAGGTCGAGAGAGTCGACAACGTTATATCTAGAGAAGTAGATCATTGGTTTGATAGTACCATCGGAGGGTATATCACCGAGTTTGTTGTTGATAGAACAGAATCGTATAGCCAAGCCGAGAGATAATTTTTCAAAGGACCCAGAGGAAACTTTTTGCACTTCCTAAAGCTAAGAATCAAGATGCTCTTGCATGAAAACCACATCTTGAATATACAGTAGATTGATCGGACCTGAAAAGGCTAATGTTCAAGATCTCAGATAGCGACAGTGACACAGAAGTAGTACATACGCGCAATGGGAAAGTATTCCATGGAGTTCACCTTGAGAACTTGTTTAAGAAAAACTATAGAGAAGAAGGTTTCTATAGTGGAGAAGAGGTAGATCTAACCAACGAAGAGCATCTAGAGCCCACCAGAATAGAAGAAGGGGAAGTTGAAGAACTATGCCAAAGTGAGCCAGAAACCTCAAGAACTGCGCGAACTAATGGAGTAAGTAGCGTTAATCCTCCTGTTGTCCCAACAATACTTAGCAGTCAGAATAGTCAGAACCACCAGAGTCTTCAGAGTACTATTACTAGTAGCTCAACATCTACTCAGACAAGAACCCTAGTCATCTTTATGGCAAATGAAATGAGACTCCCTATCTTTAGAGGAGATGGATCTGAAGATCCATATCAGCATTCGTTTCTGTGTGAGGCTGTATGGAATATTAAAAGTATCACTGATGAAGCCATCAAGAGAACTTAGTTCATCACTACGCTAAGGGACCGCGCACTGAGTTGGTACATGAAACTTGTCCAAGGACTGGCACAGCCTAAGCCTCTGAATGATATCAAGAATGCGTTGATTGCAGAGTTTAAGAAGCCTAAGTCAGAGTCACAATGTGTTATAGAACTAAAAGAGATTAAACAAAAGGTAGAAGAACTTGTTTGGGAGTTCGACCAAAGATTCAATACCCTGACAGGCCGATTAACTTTCCAGATCCCTGATGAACAAAACAAAGAATGTTTCATCGCTCTGTTGTTACCACACATAAGAATCCCTCTGATGCAACAGAAGATTTCATCTTAGGTAGAATATTTGGAGATCTCCATGAAGCTTGAATCAACACTAATGGGAGAATCTAGCTCAAGCATTAGCCAAATCATGAGCCAGCTAACTAGTTGGTCTTTACATGTCGAGGATATGAAGAAAGATAAGGGAAAAGAAAAAAGGGAATATATCTGGTGTGTAAGATGCATATCTGAAGGCCATGATAAGGAACAATATCCCTTATTTCATGAGTACTTGGCATCAAGGACACCGAGCCCCTTAAAGCAAGTTAACCTACCCTGGTGCGATGTATGCAGAAATAAGCATCACCCAGGCGAGTGCTACTACATGCAAAATTATGTCTAGACACCCACAAACTTGTATTGTACATTATATAAATTTGTGGGGCATGATGATCGGGATTGTAGAGCTTATGATCTCATGCATGAAAGGTTGAGATACATATACAATATTCAAGGAAAAGTATAACAAGATGGAAACACTCCACAGTACAACCCTCCAGGGAGAGGAAATTTCACTCCTCACAGTGGCTACAGAGGATGAGGACGAGGAGGAGGTATGGGTTGAGGCTGAGGACAAATAATCTGTTACAACTGTGTGCATCCAGAACATTTAGCAAGGGATTTTCAGAATCTCTGCACAACCTGTAGTTATTGTAACTCCTTTGAGCATGTCATAGAGGAATGCCCTGTGCTTCTAGCTAAAATTCAGGAAAGACGAGGACCCCAACATAACCCACAAGTACAACTGATATATGTTGAACCTCGCAGAGTAGACCCTAGAGTCGTTGTTATCACTCGAGGAGGCATTGCTACAGGAGAAGACAGAGGAGTCCAAGGAAAGACTGAAAACAACTATGGAGTCAGGAAAGCTATAGAAAATACCCCAACGTTCGATCCTAAGAAAGAAAGACAGATATTCGAGGAGGCAAGAAAAGAGTTCAAAGGAGATCAAGGATCTTCATCAAAGAGACAACTAGAAATCAACTAATATGGAATGTCTCAGACGTTTGATCCATTTGCATCACCAACAGAAGGGAAAGAGGTAAGCAAACTCATGGAATTATTGTACACTTGTGTTAAGTTGATTCAAGATAAAGGCGCTATACAAGAATTACAAGATTTAATCAAGCAGTATGAACTAGGAAAAATAAACCCCTTATTGAATAGAGCAGTGCACCAAATTGGAAAATGGAGAAGGACAAATAAAGAATTACACTTGAATGCTTAGATAGGAGAGTATGAGATAAACTATGTGGTCCTCGAATTAGGTTCAGAAGTCAATGTCATGATGAAGCAGACTTGGGCACTGATGGGAAAAACCAAGATGATACATTCCCCTATCAAGCTTCGCATGGCTAATCAACAAGTTGTCAGCTCATTTGGATGATTAGAGCATGTCCCAGTGGACATCAATGGAGTAAGAACCTTCACAGATTTTGAGGTAATTGAAATTGTCGATGATAGCTTCCCTTACCCTGCATTGTTAGGAATTGATTGAGCCTTCGACAATTCCACTGTTGTTGATATAAAGAAAAGACGCATGACATTTGAGAAAGTTGGCCTTAGGGTCATTGCACCTTTATATCCAGATGAGGGTCCATGATACATAGAACCTATTAGAGAAGAGGACCATGCATTTGAACTGGGAAACATCTACAAATTAACATCCAGACAGCAGGATTATATCAACCCTACAACTGACGGGAATATGAGTTGGCGAAGTGACAACACATGTTCATCTGACTCAGAAGAAGCGTTGGAGAACTGGTAGAACTAGATGTACGAAGTATATACAAGAAGATGTGCTAGGATAACCAGAGAAGTTCATTGGATTGGCACAATAGTGAGTAATCTACCCACATTTGATGGGCTAAACCCCTTAGAAAATTTCTTATCGGAATTTGAGACAAGTGTACCAACACAACAGAGGATGTTGGCAATGGATGAGGCCATGAAAGCCACACTAGAAAGATGGTGGGGGACACATAAAAGCAATATTACAGACTGGACACAATGTCAAAATTTGATGACAGCGTAGTTTTCAGTACAAGTAGGAAGCTACGAAGCAAAGTACACAGGTCGAAGTTGCCCAAAGGACCATGTACGAAGTTGCAAAGAGGCCTGGAGTGACATTCCTAGAGAACAATGGGTACACAGATTCATAAATATGCTGGATACCACCCCGATTAACTGGTACCTTCAAGAAGAGTTGTGCCTTGTCACTTCAATATGGGAAGGTATGATCCAGAAGTTTATAACCACATTTTTGTTTGACAGTGAATTTCCTTCTGTAGATCAAGCACTACAAATGGTGAGACAGAAAGTATTTAAGGAGGCATATGGCCTCCCTTTGGAGCAAGAAAAGTATGAATGGACTGTGCCCCTCCATAAACTACAAACCTTCTACAACATTAATGTCGATGAAGACGATGATCCAAGGAAGGTGAATATCACAAAAATAGAAGGTCGGAGAGATGTGGAAGGACCAGGAGTTGAACTGCCATTCATTGGATAGCTGATAAAGATAAAGAAATTCAATATCGGAACAGAGGAGACACCAAATCTTGCCAATGTAGGAGATTACTAGGATGCTGCTACCACTGACAAAATCACAAAATTATTGCACGAGTATCAGGACTTGTTCCCGACCAAGTTCAATGATATGAAGGGAATAAAAGGACCTATGGGAGAAATGAGAATACCTTTGAAACCAGATGTGAAGCTAGTCAAGAAAAGACCCTATGGATTGAACCCAAAATATAAGGAAAAAGTGAAGATTGAGCTCAACAGAATGCTAGAAGCAGGGATTATTGAACCTGTCGAAGAGTTGGAGTGGATTATCCCCATGGTAGTGCAAGATAAGAAGACAGGTGAGATCAGGATTTGCGTAGATCTTAGGAAGCTGAATGATGCTTGTCTACATGATCCTTTCCCTACACCTTTCATAGATGAAGTGTTGGATAACGTGGGAGGCCAAGAAGTATATTCTTTTACAGATGGGTTTTTAGGATACCATCAGATCCACATAGCCAAGGAGGACCATCATAAGACTACATTTTCCACAGAGTGGGGATCCTACCAATATACAGTAATTCCATTTGGACTGAAGAATGCCCCAACCATCTTTTCCAGGGTGGTGGTTGAAGCGTTCAAAGAATTTTTTCATAAGTTTTTAGAAGCGTACTTTGATGACTAAACTATTTTTAGTTTGTTGAAAAATCATATTGAATGTCTAAGGCTAATGCTAGATAAATGTAGGCAGTGTCAAATTGCTTTGAATTTGAAGAAGTGCATATTCTTCTCACCATTTGGAGTATTATTATTTCATATTGTATGCAAGCAAGGATTGTTGGTGGATCCATCCAAAATTGCAATTATAGTTGATTTACCACCACCTACATCAGTCAAACAACTGCACACTACGCTAGGACATACTGGCTATTACAAGAAATTTATCAAAGGATATGCTCAGATTACTGCACCAATGGAGAAGTTATTAAAGAAAGACTGTCAGTTTGGTTGGACAGACGAATGTCGGTAGAACTTCGACACACTGAATGTTAAGGTCGTAACCCACACATAGGTAGATCAATGTATTTGGATGTAATAAAGGTCAATATTAATAAGACCTTTCAATAAAATAGAATAAGGCGAATGTAAGAAGACCTAATAGAAGCTTCCACTTCTAGAAGGATCTTCCTCTAGATGCTTCTCTTAATAGACATATTTAGTATAAATAAGAGTCGAGGGTATGAAAACCCTAGCTTGGAAATTATTGTAACAGAGCGCTGCTCGACTGGAGGTTGCCCCATCGAAGAGGCCTGTGAACATTGCTATCTGATTCAAAGTGTTATTTCTGTTGCTATTTCATATATCATTTCTATGTATTGTGAAGATTATGCTGGATATTTTACTGTTATTCTGTTATTTCTAGCATTTCATTTATGTTCTCCATATTTTATATATCTGGTATCTTGCAAGTGGTATCAGAGCACTTTCCTTGGCAGAAATTGTGGGTATTTTTTTTCCAGGGTAGAGACGTATTCCGGCGTCTTTAAGC
>JZKD02S0181041.1:252047-262759 GCA_000966675.3 Picea glauca
AATATGCAATGGTGTTGTCATCGTGGTAAGGATATGATAGATTTAATGTGATGGATTATTGTTAGGTTAGTTGATTTAAGATATACCATGGTGTTGTCATTATGAAAAAGTTAATATAGTTGTATTTTTATGGAGGTCACCTATTGATGGAGGTTCCTATTATTGCGCAAAGTCAAGGTGATATAAATTTAATGCGTTTATTAGTTCATGATAACGGAATTGTAATGGTTGTTGTTAAGGATGAACTTATATGTTGAAATGTTCTTGAATTAAGCACAATAGAATTATTCTGAGTTAGTAAAGGAAGGGTGTTTTTCTTAAAATTAATGTGGTACTGGGTTGGTAAACTTTCTGTGTGCTTGGTCTGCTTGTGTCGGGCGGGATGTAGACATCTCCATGTTCCTCAGAATAGTCGCCAGCCCTAAGACCTTAAATGGTTAAAATCGATGCGAACCTGGGCTTGAGTGTTGCTTATGTGTCTTGGAGGTCCTAACCATTGCAGGGTAGGACGGTGGGTAGTCAGTTCTACTTATCATCGTGTGATCGTCGTTATGCATGCAGTTACTTGTCATGCGTCATGGTTGTCTTTTTATGTTCATCGTGGTTGCGTCTTGTTGGTCGTCGAGTGGTGATGTAGAGTCTAGAGTGTCTGTTACTTCTACACACACGCACACACCTTAAACAAAAAAAAACATTTGCACTTGTTATCAAAGTTGTTGTCATAACGAGGAGGTCGTTACACCCAGGAGGGAAACCTGCACTGAACCTTAAGTATGTTCTGAATAAATGCAGAATGATTATGTTGGAAATTAAATTTAAATAGCAGATAGAATGATATCAATAGTTATTGTGATCTTATAATTGCAAGAAATTGCATTAAGAAAAAGTTGTTGGCGAACATCCTTGCATTTAATCTATCAACATAAATTAAACGAGAAACCTTGTAATTGAAGCTAAATAGATGATCACAAAATTTATATCTGAAGCATTTTATGGACAACATTCATAAAGGAATTATCCTAATAACATAATAAATGATGAAGACTAAAGATATCAAAAACTTATTATGATATCAAGATGAACAAAAACTTAATGAAGACACCACCCACAAGAAGATAAAGTCGAAATGAGTATTGTTCTTCCATTAAAGTCTGTTGATCAAAAGTCCATCTTCTTCCCCAGGCGAGGATCCTTGAATACAAAAATTACAAGTATTTAAAAAGTTTAGAAAAGCTAAATATCTTATCTTGTGAAATAAGATTAAATCTCCAAAATGATTCGTTGATTACAAAATAGAGGGTGATAACCACTCCCTATCACATTGTATCTCTCAAAACTAAAACAAAATTCTTTCTGTTTACAAAAGATGTGCCAAATGAGCTCAAAAATAGTCCATAACATGAGATCGCCACCAATTACTTAATATTCTGAAAACAAAAACGAAAATAAAAGAGTTTAGATATCATTATAACCAATAATTTCCACAAACTCGAAGGAAAATAAACTGGCTACAGAATCAATTGATTCTATAGCTAGTTCTATTTTAACAACGAAAATCAAATTAAATCTATATAATTAAAAAAAAATGAACAAAATAAAACTAAGGCAATCAATCAAATCTTTACCTCTTAACTGGATGCTAAATTTGATTCACAGGATCTCAGAATTAACTATTGTTGTAACACTCTCAACATTCTTTACTATTATGTTCCCAGTCATTTTCAAACACTTGCCTTGCCTTTGAACAATGGAATTTAGCCTATGATTTTCATCCTTTAGCGAGTCAATCTGAATAGTGAGGGTTTTGATTTGCGATTGCAGAGTAGGTATGTTTGTATAATATTTATCGATCCAAAATAGACAAACTTCACACCGTGAATCTATGATAGTTGTTTGAGAATGTCCACGGCCATGTGTCAGAACATCTCCACTGTTGCCTGTGGGTTTCTTATCAATCTTGATACTGGGAAATCCTTGACTGTGCTTCAGGCAGGGTGGAAAATTATCTACGAAATTATAAGCCTAGTCGAGATCTGGTTTGAGGCAAGGAGGGTCTTCTTCGGCCAAGAATCTCTTGATCTCATAATCGGAGCTCTCATGGACCTTAATTGTTTTGATTGAGCTCATATGAGAGTTTGATTTATTTCGTAGGATTCTCGAGATTAACCTACCTTCCCTTTTATTTTTAAACCCTATATCCATGTCACACTTAGAGGGTTTGTATGAAGGAATGTTTACATTCTTAGTACAGGTGTCAGGATAGGCATGTTGTTCATGGCCATGCAATTCAAAGGTTGTCAGCTCAACATCTATTTTCTCAGGCATAGGCTCATTGAGGATGGTCGTAACACAGGCTTCTTTAGATGAAGGAACTTCTTTGTTGGTGGTAGGGACTATGGTTTCTTCCATCATGGGATTATCAACCTCTATGGTACTGGGTGTAACGAAACCATTTCGGATTAGGAAGGCGTCCCAATTATCATTTTTCAATTTTAGTTGATGAACCAACAACATTTTTATCAACCCGTAATGAAACAGACTGGAGTTTAAACGTTGTCTCTTATACCTTTTGGCCATCTTATACAGAATTCTTAATAAATAAAAGGGCATATTCGGCTGAAAACCGATGAAGTTCATCAACAAACATATGTGATACGGGAAAACAAGGCCAAAGCGACCCTCACATGTGACGAATTGTCTCAAGATTTCTAATAAACCATGCCACCGAGTTTTCAATAAGGATATGGGCATACCTTTATCACAACATATGATCTTCCTAGAGGTGAAGAACAAGCTCCACGGTACCTCCTCTACCTTGGCGTTTTTGAACCATTTCTTCCCACTCAGTGGAAGACCCGTCGCCTGGCATAAAAAATCCTCAGTGACCTCGATTTGAATGTCTCCTACCTTGGCTCGGCATCCATCAAAAGATAGGTCAAATTCTTGGGCAGTTTGCAAATTAAAACCCTGAAATTTCTCGAGAAATCTGAGCCATCCTTGAACTTTAAGGTATTCCCTTGCATCATCACACAGGATAAGGGTTTGCGAGCCATTAGGCTCAATCCTTATGACTGGGGCCATGAGGGTTTGGGAGGCAGACAGAAAACACAGTGAGTATAAAAGGTTTTTGGAACAGAGAAGACCAGAGTGAAATCTCAAACCTAAAATTCATCAATACCCTAGCGCGTATGAAAAGAGGTTCTGCAATACAAAATGAAATATTTTTTGCGAAATGAGTGACAAGAGTACATATGAAACCCAAGACTTAGCTCGAAATGATGGGCTTATCATTGTCAGATTTCCACCACCCACAAGGTATAGGCCATGACCAAGTTCATTCAAAATTTATCATTGCGCAACAAGGTGGAGTTGGTTTCTAAAGTTTAGGAGAGGAAAATTTTTATGAACCAAAGTGTAGTGACAAGAATAGGTCTTACCAAGAGCCACAAAGATATATAGCATAATTTAATTTCAATGGATCCCTGGTGTTTCAAACAAAAATTCAAAGAACACTTCACATTCGATGAGTCAGTTTAAAGCAATAAACAAGATGAGCTTCACAGCAAAAAAAAAGCCTTTATTAAAAAAACTATTTGTAGAAACATCTACCTTTCATAAACCTTAGATAAAATGGTAATACGATCATAAGTTTTAATGCTTCGTTCATGCTTTCAGTCATGAATGAAGCATGAAAACGAAGAAAGGAAAACACTAGGAATAACCAAAACATCATATTTATAGTTTCAAAAATGGCTTATGAAAAGAAATAACCATATGACCACGGGTAGGTAGCTACATAATTTATTATTTGATGCTTTAAAAGGTGAAAATATGTAGGGCTACCAACAATGGTGACTTGTTGGGAGAAGCAGTTATCTTTGTATCACTGACAAGTTGAAGTTAGAAATATTAGAATGATTTCAGTTCAAAGAACAACTGAAAGACATTAAGCATCTTGACAATCATTAAGTGGTCTAGCTTAAGATATATTTCCTTCAAAATGAAATCTGATGACAGAATTCACAAATGAGAGCCACGATGTCTAAGTTAATGGCTCCAATGCTACTGACAGGGCCACTACTACCATCAAACATCCATATCCTCGAAAGGGATGTCAATTAACCCACTTTGACGCCTCTATCCTGTCCAAGAAATTTCAATTCAGAATGAAGGATGCTTATGATCAAAATTTATACCTAAGATTTTTCTCTAACCTGACATCGCTCTGATGCCAGCGGGCCCATTTAGTACCCCAGCGAAGTTGTCTTGGCATCATGCATGAATTTACCCGCTACCAGCAAACTTGTTCAATGTCCCGACGGGTTTACAAACACTTCCCACAGCTCTTGAAATTTTTTTCACAATATGATATAAATTTAAAAACATTCATAAGAGCGGGGTGACGCTGAAAAATCCATTTTTTACAAGACTTGTTATTTTCCATCCTTCTAATTTTTGCTTGCTAACCTTCATCATGGTCTAAAAATAGTTCACCGATGAAACTAATTTTTGAGGACAGGAAAGCATTCTTGAGTCGCTTTCTTAAAAGCAGGGGCAGCATAAAGATATTTTTAATAATAGTCGTGTCTGCTCTCAAATGCAAATTGAAACCAAAAATCAATTCTGAACAAAAAACCATCTTTAACTACTCTACATTTTTAGGAAAACACGGTAGTTGATGCTCTGATAGTCCTTGACAGTTGTTTTAAGATGAAGCATTATGTTCTCCCTTTTTGAACTAAACCGTAATATAGGCATGTTTGACCCAGAAAGCCAATAAACAAAAAAAAAAAAAAGGAAAAAACGGAAAGAAAAACAAACCAAAATAGAAAAATATGTACAAAAGGTGTATCTGGGATTTATCAGGAAAAATAACTTTTGAGAGCTTGGCCATTCACTGGGAAGGTGTCTGGCTATCCCTCTATATTCTACAGGTGGAAAGAACTGGGACCTAGTTTTTCAGCGATTAAGAATAGTTTTTCATCAATTAAGAAAGGTCCCAACCATAGGTTCTGGAACTTGGTATGTTCCCCTTTCCCCTAATGAGGTTTATCCCACTTGAGGACAAGATCACCTACCTCAAAATTCTTGTTCAAGGTAGAACTCGAATCAAACCAGCTTTTGACAATACGTTGATGGTGATCCAGTTTTTCTTTCTCTTGGGCTCTTACCTCTTCTAACTTCAGCAAAGCATTAATCTGACTTTCCAGGGGAGGACAATCTTCTTCCTGGACTTTCAGCGATAGTTGCAAGGAGGGAAGAAGAACATGCAGAGGAAGAATTTCTTCCCTTCCGTAAATGAGAAATAAGGGGGAATTACCAACAACGGTTTTCATAGTCACCCTATCAGCCCAGATTGCATTGAATAGTGCATTGTGCTAGTTTTTGTGGTTTTCAGAAACTATCCTCTTGATGATCTTGATCAGGTTTTTGTTTGTCGATTCTGTTAAACCATTTCCTTGGGGGTAATAGCTGGAAGAATATTTTAGTTTTATCCCTTTTTCTAAAGAAAAGGCACTCATATCGAGGTATGAAAAATAGGAAGTATTATCGAAAACCAGACATTCAGGAATACCGAATCGAGTAATGATGTTTGAATTAAGGAAACATATTACCTGACAAGTGTTTACCACCTTTAATGGTGCAGCCTCGAACCATCTGGTAAAATAGTCTGTCACTATAATGATGTATTTATGCTGCTACGAGGAAGTGGGGTTAATTGGGCCAATGATGTCAAGACCCCATTGCTAAAAAGGGAAATCCACTGAGACAGGTTGTAGCGGGAATGTTGCCTTCTGTACTCGTCCAGAAGCCTTTTGGCAAATTACACATTTGTGGCATAATGTATGGGCATCTTTGAATAGCATGGGCCAATAGTACCCTGCTCTTAATACTTTGTGAGTAGTAGTGTCTCCACCGAAGTGCCCACCAAATTTTCCTGCATGCAATTCAGATAACACTTTATCTACTTCATCTCTTTCCAGACAACGCATAAGGATTTCATCAAAAAATTTGCAAAATAATATACCATTCACCAGCTGGAAAGGTGCAAATTTTAGTCTTAATGCTCTTCTCTTTTTTGGATCAAGATGACGAGGAGTTGAACCGTGTGCTAGATAAAACTTAATGTCATCAAACCAAGAATTAGCAGGATCTTGTGAACAAGAGATTTGACTTTGATTATGTTGATCTTCAGTTAACACATCAGTTTGACTTTGTTGTTCTTCAACTGAATCAACGACTAATTTACATAGAACTTGGCCTCTAACAATTTGCGCTGGGGTGATCTCGAGGTCATACTCTTGTAAGGATGTCATCCAGTTTGCCCGTTTTTCACCCAGTTCTTTCTGTACTAACAAATTTCTGACAGTAGGGTAAGGCACAATGACTTTAGTTCTAGCTTTCAGTAGATATGATAAAAAATGTTTTATCGCTTTAAAAATAGCGTAAGCCTGCTGATCAACAAATGGATAATTAAGCTCTGCTCCCTTGAAGGTTGAACTCATAAAGGCAATGGGAATTTTGTTGTTTTCGGCATTCTTTTGGGTTAGCACAGTGGCATAAGACCGATCAAAGGCGAACGTGTAAAGAGTGAAATCTTGTGAAAAGTCAGAGCTCATTAGGGATGGAGCCTCCACTATGGATTTTTTTATTGAATCAAAATATTGAATTTCTTGTGGTCCCCAATGGTATTGCACATCCTTTTTTATTAAGTTTTTCAATGGCCTCACCATTTCCGAGAAACTCGGGACAAACCTTCTGACAAAATTTATTTGACCTAGAAAAGATTGCATAGATTTTTTGGAAGAGGGGGGAGGAAGCTTTGAAATGACTTGAGTTCTTTCGGGATCAATGATCATCCCTTCATTGGATACTATGAATCTAAGAAGCTTGCCTTGTTCCACTGCAAAGACATATTTTTTAGGATTTAGAGAGATGTCGTACTTACGGCATCATTGTAAAACAAATCTTAGATGGGCTAAATGATCCCCCTTATTTTTGGAGAAAATAGTGATGTCATCGAGATAGACCACTATAGATTGATTGATTAGACTGCAAAAAATGATATCTATCGCTCTCTAGAAAGTGGCCCCGACATTTATAAGCCCAAAAGGCATCTTTCTATAGGCATAGGTACCCCATGGAGTATAGAAAGTGGTTTTTAGTTGGTCTGGGGGAGACATGAGGACCTAGTTTTACCCTGAAAAACCGTCTAGTAGTGACAATATTTCAGAACTGGATACCTACTGGAGAATTTGTTACATCGGAGGAACAGGGTAATTGTCTTTATCAGACGCTCAGTTTAAGTTCCAAAAATCGACACAGAGTCGAATTTTGCCACTTTTCTTCCTCACAGGGACAAGGTTAGAAACCCAATGTGTGTGTCTTACTGGGAAGATTATATTTTCATTCAATAGTTTGTTTAGTTCTTTCTTGACCGTTGGTTCAAGTTTGGGGTGCATATTTCTCAAATTCTGTTGAAAAGGTTGAGTCTGGGGTTTCATGGGGATGATGTGTTGTATAATGTTAGGGTCAAACATTTTTAGATCATCATATGTCCAAGCAAAGACATCCTTAAATTCTTTAAATAATTTTATAAAGGATGATTTCTCTTGCTTGGAACATCTTGTTCCCAAATTGATGCATTGTGAATTATCTTTAGTTCCCAGATTTACCTTTTCATGGGTCAAGGAAGAACTATTCATTTTACAATTTACCGATTTTATGAATTTGTCATGAAAATCATAAAACTTTTCTAATCTTACCACAGATTTCATGATAGAATTTACCAGATCTGATGTTGATTCGGGAGACCTTAGGTCCAATATTACCGTAAAATTGTGGAGGTCTTCATCGTGGGTGCCTTCATAGATAACTTCACCTCAGAAAGTGTCTTCCATGTGTAGGAAATTGATGGTTTGTTGATCATCATAGAACACTCTCCAGTTAGTGATGTTGTCTGGGACTGATGGTCTAAACAACAACTCAATCAAAAATGCGTTCAGAGAAAGGCCTTCTGCGGGAAAAAGTTTGGAAGCAACGTTAGCTAACAAGTCTGCCTCAAAATTGTTTAATCTTGGAATGGATTTAATGTTAAATGCGAAAAATTTGTGCATTATATTCCATACCTCAGCTTGATACATTTTCAGGTGTGGTAATAGGAAATGAATGGAATTTCTTACCTGTCTGACCACAATTTCTAAATCGTCGAATACCATTAAATTATGTACGTTCAAATCTAGTGCCTTTCTGAGTCCTTGCAGAAGTGCCTCATATTTAGTTGTGTTGTTTGTGCATTCAAATTCTAATCGGCAAGTGATCAAAGTTTTGTTACCTTCTAGGTCAATGAGCACACATCCTGCACTAGCTCCTTCTTTAGATTCAGATCCATTGAAGTAGAGAGACCATATGTGAGTTTCATCGGTCATACTAGACACATTAGGTAGAACTGTCGACTGTGTGCATGCCATGAGTTTTGACTGTTGTTCTGAGTCAGTGATGATAGAAGTTTTCTCCATGAAGTTACCGAAAAAAGTGTTCATTCCCTGCATTTCGGGTGAATTAGTGGAAGCAATAAATAGTTCATTAGTGTCATTTAAATTAGTCACAGTAAGCTTGAGGTAACGCTCACAATTTATCTTGATTCTATTAGGCTTCCCATTCTCTAGCAGCCACAAATGGGACCATTCTGTCACAAAGTAGACATGCAACTGTTTGGACCAATCCCTGCTTAAAAATAAGACATATACTTCAGGGATGTCAATGACAATAATATCAATAATCTGGTGAACCTTAGGATTAGAGGATAGCCTAACAAGGACATTTTTTAATTCACCTATTACCTTAACATTGGTCCGATCGAGCTGAATAATTTTCAGACTGGAAGGTTGAACTTCAGCATTGATTTTTTGGCAGACAGACCAAGGCATCACATTTGATGATGCGCTAGAATCTACCATGCAGTTATGTACATTTCTATTGAAAATTTCAAAAGTCAATAAAAAAGGTGGGACATTTTTGCGAGTATTAACAGTAGAACTTTGTTTTTTTTTAGTTGTTATCCCTGAAATTACTTTATCTACATTTGATACACTTTTTACAGCAAGTTCTCTTTTATCCGAGGGTTCTGGTGTTGTTTTAGTAGGGACCTTTTGAGGTGTTTTAGGCTTGATTTCTGCAATTTTCTTGCTGTTCAAATTGTTGTTTTTGTTGTTTTCTGCAATGTTTTGAAGCATCTTTTGCAGAAGAAAAGGAAATTTCAACAGTTCATAAACTAAAATATTAGCTCTAAGTTTCTTTAGGTCTTCAATCAAATCGTATTCTAAACTTGGGGCTATTGAATTCTGTTTAGTTTCAGCTTGCTTAAACTGTTTTTGAGGTGCATTAGTTCCAATTTCAGAAGAGGGTTTATTCTGGGTTTTTCTTATGGTATTGTAAGGATGGACAGTTTCAAAATTTTACTTGAAAGATACTGTCGGAAAAATGCTCAAAGATATTGGGAGAGGATTCATCTTCTTCGATTGTTTCTTCTTCAACCACATCTTTAGAAATCTCAAGGGGAACTAAGTTATCATGTGCTTCAAGGATTGTCTGTATAGCATATTGTAGGCTTTCGAGGTTCAGGCCTTCAGGATTTAGGTTTGGCTGGTTTGAGGGAAAAGGTTTTCTAAAAGGGGGTTTGTAAGTCTATTTTCTTGAAGATGCTTCTTTAGTTGATCTCCTTATGTCTACGACTTTATTTGACAATTTTTGGATGACCTTTTGTAAACTTTCCAGATCTGAACTCTCTGATTGAGTTTTGGTTTGGGGAGGTCTAGGAAGAATTTCTATCTTCTTCTTAGAAGATGGGGTAATCTCTGCCTCGTTACTAAGATTATCTTTTAGGCTTAGAATATCTTTCTCGATTTGGCTTGCCTCCTCGAAGGCTTCCAATAACGTTGCCTTGTTAGACCTTTTTACCCAAATTGCCATATTCTGGTGTAGGGCTCTGGTGTAATATGCGATAATAAGATTTTGTAATATGCGAAAATAAGATTTTCAGTGGGCATTGAATCAACGGGGATTCGATTTTTTAATGTGAGGAACCATTGATTAAAATATTTTATTTTTTCCTTAGGGTTCATCTTTAAGGTGGAGAGTTCCATGACTAAGACTTCAGGAGATTTATCATCTCCAAATTTCTCAAGGAAACAAGACTCGAATTTGTCCCAAGATACAATGGTGTGGGTTTGTTGGAAAAAATACCACATAGAGGCATTGCCTTCAAACATATAAGGAAAAATTCTACATACTATGTCTTCATGTTCTATGCTTCAGAGTCTAATGGCTAGCATGAATTTTTTTATGTGATCCTCGTCGATTTTCTTAGAGTCTGGATCGAATTTAGGGAGCCATTTCTCTGGATGTTTAGGAAAAGGGTGATGGGGTCCAGGTATGGCCACAACATTTTGATCGAGCCAGGTTCTAGCGGGATTGTTTGGATTTTCCATGGGCATAGGTGGTGTTGAAGGCTGAGATGAAGAACTTCCTTCGTCGGATGACTCTTCTCCCGAAGAGGAAGGAGATGAAGGAGGTGGTGAAGGTGGGATACCAGATCCTTTGGCTACAGGAGTGAGGATGTGATCTAGATCTGTAGGGTTTAGGAGCAGACCAGTGCCTTCAAGTTTCTCTCTGGTATCAGATAAATCTAGAGGGTGATCCAGTGGCCGACC
>JZKD02S0181041.1:306742-333323 GCA_000966675.3 Picea glauca
CGGAAGTGGATACTTACCTATCAGGATCATGTCCCACCACCCGGGTGGGGTTCAAGGAGGCGTTCACCAATGGGCGATGGGCGCCTTCTTGCTTCTAGGGTAGATGAATAATATTAGTCACTCACTGATTTCTTTCTAACCCTAGAAGGGCCAAACCCAAAATGATTGTCTTGTGTGACATTAGTAGGCCTTCCTTTATTGGCATCCCATATCCCAACCGTGTTTCCCTTCTTGTGTTCTTTGATTCTGAAGTTAGTTGTTCCTTGAATAACCCTGGTGTATTGTGTAGAGGGTGGTGGGTGGGATTTTGCTACAAAGATCTTCTGCTGTGAGGGATGGTTTTGTACATCATTTTCCACCTTCTCTACTATTCTCACAGTTTCTGGAACTTCGATACCGCTAATGAGTTGTAGGTATTCTTCTTTTGTGGGCCATTTGATCTGGTTAAAGTCTTCTTCTGTTGATTTCGTGGCCTCTGGCTGTTTTTCAATGGTGATATTTATTTGAGGGATTTCCTGTTGATGATCACCACTACTGCAAGGACATTCATGTTCCCAATGTGATTCAATGCATTGAAAAC
Source organism: Picea glauca (assembly GCA_000966675.3). Taxonomy (NCBI): domain Eukaryota; kingdom Viridiplantae; phylum Streptophyta; class Pinopsida; order Pinales; family Pinaceae; genus Picea; species Picea glauca. The sequence goes on from JZKD02S0181041.1 coordinate 307,323, forward strand.
ACCAAGGGTTTTCATCCACAATGATGGCGTTTGGATCCTTCATGTCTTTGAAAACATCTGTGTGTCCCTCAATGATATTACTCCCTTTTTGTACTGGATAGCCCTCTTTGTCTGAATCTTTAGAGATATCATAGGTATCATCATGAAAGTCACCCCCATCTGTATCTTCTCTTACCAAAGGAAAAGTGGGACATTCTAGATCCTTTGAAAGGGAGGCTTGTTCATCTGTATCAGAATGACTAGCGTGTAAAAGTATGGGAGTTTCTTTAGAAGGTAATTGGTCATCTGAATCCTGCTTCTTTAGAAAAGGGATTTCTAACATTTTGCGAATTATTTTGACCCTTTGCAGGATGCAAGACAAGCTAATGCCTGAGTCAGACATGTTTAAAAGGAAGTCTCTTTCCAAAAGTGACTTGTCAACAGGTGAATTAGTAGGAGGCTTCCTTTTGAAGGTTATGGGAGGGTTCTTGTACCTCTTTTTAAATTGTGGAGTCGCCAGATAGTTTCCCTGAAACTACCAAAGAAATAGGGGGAAAAGATAGTGGANCCTTCAGTTGCATTCTGAAGGCTATAAGAGCACAATTTCGAGCTATGGAAAAGAGGAGAAAGCATTCAACTTTGAGAGAAAAGTTACTTTGGAGAAATTACTTCATATTGAGTCTACATCCCTTTTTCCCTCAAGTCTGAACATAATGTTCAGCCCCCAAGCTCTTTCCCTATTGTTGAGAGGAACTCATAGCCTCTTTCCTATGAGATTTCCTTTGGTGGAGGATTGAAGTGGTGGAGACCCAGTTGGAAGGAACTTGGTTTCTTGGTTTCAAACCGTGGCGACACGGAAGTCTGTAATGTTATCACTTCTGCTGATCAATTATTAATAGAAATACTCCTTTCCCATCCTATTGGTATCTTGCAAATATACGATTATTATCCATGGGCATGTTTGTAATGTTTATTAATGGATTATGCTATATGATGTGCTAACCCCTTTTATATCATCACTACGTACTTACTATGCTTGTTTGTTGAGAACTTCTTGTAGGTATAAAGCTTTGGGAAAAAGTGTTCAACAGTGGAACATCATCAAACATTGGATCGAGGTAGGCCTCTTTCCTATGTTGCAGATTAGTTTATATAGCATATGTTGGAATTGAGTTGATTTCTGCAGTCATACCTATCTGTTGTGGTTTACCTTTGGCCATAGAGAGTTTTTCCCTTGTAACAATTGTATCTCTATTATTTTGTATTAAGAACCTGTTAATAATCTGTAGTCTTTTCATTCTACTCATAAAATCTAGATCAGCGGTATCAGAGCAATCTGCTCCTTGTCTTCTTAATGCATGTCCCTAATGAGCTCAGAGTACAAAGAGTTGGGTCTCGAGCTTGTTTCTCTTGAGGACAAAATATCTCGCACGCCCAAGCGACCTCTCATGGCAGGATACAAGAAAGATGACGGGACAGAATATCCTTTCAAAATGTTTCTTGAAGAATCCCTCACACAACAGAGGAATGAGATGATGGATAGATTTGCGCAAATCCTTCGGCAACTACCAATAGGCGACGCATCTTCTTCGAGTGAAGGCGTCGCCCCCTTCAAGGTACAAATAAACTTTGATATTCCTATATTTGAAGTTCAGATAGACGCAGATGTTGTAGACAAGTGGTTGAATCTACTAGAAGGGTATTTTTCTAACCATAACTTTTTGAATAGATAAAAGATTACTTTTGCGCTCCTCAAAGCCATTCCCCATGTCAAAGATTGGTGGGAAAATTTCTGTGAGCAAAAGGTAACAAAGGAACCCTCATTATTTACAATCGTGGCCACCTAGGAATCATTTAGGGGTGTTATTAAGGAACAATACTACCTTGTCATAAGTTATAATGACTTGTATACCAAATGGACCACACCGCGGCAAGAAAGAGACCAAGCAGTGCCAAATTTCACAAATATCTTCCATACCTTGCGCACTAAAATGGGTATCAAATATTTAGAGAAACATCTTGTGCTCAAGTATCGTGGTGATCTGCATATATACATCCAAACTGAAATGGAATTTCTGGACATCTCATCCTTGGGCATAGCCTACCGATATGCCATAAAAATCGAGCAGAAGCTCAAACAAAAGACGTGGCAATTTGGGCCTTGGAACCCCTCATAGAAAAAGCCAGGAAACGATGGCCCCAACCCATAGAACAAAGAACAGAGAAAAGATGGATAGTATCAGGACAACTAGTCCAAGCCACAAGAAAAGAAGGACACCGAAAAGACAAAGAAAGATATCAGGAAGTGGTACGACTTCCATAAGAGCCCTTGGCATAACACTACTGATTGTCGCTCAAAGAAGTTGCTAGTGGCCGAAGTGAAAGCCTTTAAATCATATGCAGGTTCTAACTCTGATTCAGAACCAGAAAGGGGAAGACAGATCATTGACATGGAATGTAGTGCCACCATTGTTACCACCAAGCTCCAGCCTGGTGAACCAGACGAGCTAGAAGAAGAAGAGCACCTCTTCCATTCACAGATGTGGATAAAAGGCACCCCACTGCACTTCATCATTGATAGTGGTAGCCAGAAGAAAATCATATCAGCAGAGGTCATCAAGTGGATGGACCTACCGACAATGCCACAGACACAACCCTACACCATTGGATGGCTCCGCCAAGGAAGCGATCTCTGCGTCAGCCAACAGTGTCGACTGTCATATGAAATCAATCCCTTCAAAGACGAGGTATTGTGTGATGTTGCTCCTCTCAAAGTTTGTGATATTCTTTTGGGCCAACCTTATTTATGGAAACATGATGTTGTATATGAGTCTAGGCCTTGTAGTGTTATTATTACTTTGAACAGGAAATTGTACAGGATACCCGAGGCAGTCCCACCTAGTGTTATTTCCTTAATCTCTGCTAAGCAATGCAGGAAGGTCATCTCTCAGATGGGGAAGTTTGTCTTCTTCATGATTCACTCTCAAAATGAGCGAAATATCAAAGCCACATCCAGGGTCTCTATGACTGACCTCTCCACACAGCAGAATCAAGTTGATAAGGTCGTGGAAATATCTTCTCCTCACCTATCGAGGTACCTTTGCATTGTCAAGTCAAGAACCCCATTGATCTAAACCTGGGTGCACCATTACCTAGTGGGCCAGTCTATTTCCATTCTATGTTAGAGAATGAGGAGATCAAGTGACAGATCCAAGAAATGCTCCACAAGGGGAACATATGTCCCATCTCATCACCTTACAAGAGCCTAATCGTGCTGGTACAGAAGAAAGATGGAACCTGGCAAATCTACATTGATTACCGGGATCTGAATAAAATCACAGTCAGAAACCAGTAATCGATTCCCTGAATCAACGACCTCTTTGATCAACTCACGGGGGGAAAATACTTCAGTAAGATTGATCTGAAGTCTGGCTACCACCAGGTCCCAATAGAATAGACAGATGTATGGAAGACCGCCTTCAATTCAAAGGAAGGCCCTTTTGAATGGTTAGTCATTCCCTTTGGTTTGACAAATTCTCCAGCCACTTTCATGAGGATGATGGACAATATCCTGTGACCATTCACCAATACCTTTGTAGTGGTGTATCTGGATGACATTATCATTTATAGCAAGACTTGGGTTGAACACTTGCAGCATATTCAATAGGTTCTACACACCTCGAGGCAGCACAAGCTATATGCCAACTTGGAAAATTTCTCATTCGGCATGGACAGGGTCCATTACCTGGGCTACATCATTGATCAACATGGCATACATGTCGATCCAGCTAAGATCCAAGTCATCTGTGACTGGCCAGCCCCAGCCACACTCACTGAGCTTGGGAGCTTCTTGGGCCTTGCCAATTTCTACCACAAGTTCATGTTGGGATTCTCCCATATTGCATGGGCCCTTAGCCAAATAGCCAGGGGTGGTGGTAAGAAGAAATTTGCGTGGGACCAGTCCCAACAACAAGCGTTCGATGATTTGAAGCAGCGCTTGTGCTCATCCCCAGTACTTTCACTACCAGACCTGCAATATCCCTTTGAGATCAAGACAGATGCTTCATACTATGTTGTGGGCATCATTCTCACTTAGCATGGCCACCTCGTGGCCTATCATAGTGAGACACTATCAGATGTTGTATGTAAGTACCCTACTTATGACAAAAAAATGTACTCCATTGTGAAAGCCTGTCGCCAATGGAGACATTACATTCTTGGGAAGGAGACAGTCATCCACATTGATCATAAGCCATTGCAGTTCATGCAGACACAAGGAAAATTGCAGAATGACCGCCATCAAAATTGGTCCACATACTTACAGTAATTCCACCTCAACATCAAGTATAAAACAAGAAGCTCCAACTATGTCATTGATTTCCTCAACAGACTGCCAATCGAAACACTCACCACGGTGCTAGACTCTTGCAGCCATGAGACCTCTGGATGGCCCCAACTCTATGAGACAGACCTGGACTTTGCCTCCACCTACCAAATGTTGGGTGCAAACGCAGTTGTCGATAATTTACATCTTCAGGATGGGTTGTTGTGTCGTTTGGGCCATATCTCTGTTCCATCAAAAAAAAGAGTGAAGCTAATCTGGAAAGTCCACTACAGTCAGGTGGCAGGACACTTCAGCATTGAAAAGACAGTGGCAATGCTATAAAAAAAATTATACTGGTTGAAACTTCGACAAGAGGTCAGCAAGTATATCAGGTCCTACACTGCCTGCGTTATTTCCAAACTAACCACTAAGAAACGGGGTTTGTACACCCCTCTTCCTACTTCTGACAGGTCATGGGAATCCATCTCAATGGACTACATGTCGGGCCTCCCATCCACCAAGTGGGGAAATGATTGTGTTTTTGTGGTTTTTGATCGCTTTTCTAAGATGGTGATTCTAGTTTCCTGCAAGAAGAGCATCACAGTAGAGGCCACTGCCAAGCTATTCTTTAAACGATTCTGAGTACATTTTGGAATCCCACAAACCAATGTCTCAGATTGGGACACTCAATTTCTCACCACATTCTGGTTGAGCCTCTGGTCACTGTTGGACACCAAGCTCACCAAATCCATGGCCTTCCACCCCAGACAGATGGTCAAACCGAGGTCGTAAATCGAATGATTGTGCATATCCTTTGCATGTATAATTCCAAGCACCCTCGCACATGGGATGAGAGCCTTTTGTATGTCCATCATAGCTACAACTGAGACCTGCACAGCTCAACCAGCCACAACCCCTTTCAGGTGGGGTTGGGATTCCAACCATTAGGTCCCATAGATGTTGCACTTCCCCTTGTGGTCACCTCGACCAACTCATCTCCTGCTCCAACTAAAGATGACAAAGCCACTCGGTTCATTGAACAGATCTAGCACATCCGCTAATAGGTTCAGGATATCCTGTAGAAGTCCAATGACAAGTACAAGCAACACCATGATCAACATTGGGTGCCACATAATTTTCAGGTGGGAAACAAAGTTTGGTTGCACTTGCAGAAAGAACGCCTTATAGGACCCCATCGGAAGTTGCGCCCACTCTGTTATGGGTCGTACACAATCACCAAGGTCGTGGGGGATAATTCTTTTGAGCTAAACATTCCTCATTTCCATGGACTGCACCCAGTGTTCAACGTGGATCTCCTTCGCCCTTATTTCCCACCATTATTGGACACCTCAGAAGTAGTAGAACAACTGACACCAACAGAGCTCAACCCCTACTGCATACAACAGGGATCCAGTGATCAAATTGTGGACACACAGATCAAGGGCACTTGACAGCAAAGGATCCATCTTTATCGAGTCGTCAAAGAAGGGAAACTCCTGCACCAAGGCAAGTGGCTCACCCAAGGCCAAATTTAGCAAAAATTTCCTCATTTGATGGGGGAACTCAATGCAATGGAGATCATTTCTTCCTAAGGAGGGAGGATTGATACAGGTGGATATCAATGGCCACCCACCTTTTCCAACTAGCTCAAAATAGTTTTTTCGAAATTTTGGTAATTTACTATTTTTAGCAGTTTTTCAGGTCTTCAACTTTCGGAGCCGTTTTTAGGCCCTAAACAACGTTTTTTGGGAAAACGGGGAGTAACATGAAATTTCCTTCAATGTTTCTCACACAAAAGTTATAGTCCTCGTATATATATTTCTAACGAGGTATTGAGCGCGTCAAACGAAGATCGTATGCAAAAGTTACGACCCTGGGAAGTTGATGTACTAACTTACCCAAACTGGGCCCACGTGACTTTTGGCGCTTCATCTCCCAGGGTTAGGTTTTTGGATGTCTAGGGTTTTTGACATTCTTGTTTATTGTAAAAATGTCTTCATAGCTTCATTTTAACCATATTCTTGTGAATGATCACAGTCGTCACATCTCTTCTCAGAGATAAGCTGCCACCATTCCAACAAGCTTGTTTTCTGCTGCATTTTACAGTTTCAACTTATTTCCTTATTGAATAGAAAACCAGTTTTATTGTATCTTTGTTATTTTGTGATAATCACCTGTTAATAATCTGTAGTCATTTTGTTCTACTCATAAAAGCCAGATCACACCTGCACTTCTCTCGAAGTTGATGCCACTTTGTACCATCAGTTAGTTGGTATCATCCTATACTTGACTCGTACCCATCCTGATCTTTCCTTTGTTGTTGGTATTGTTGCCCAGTATATGAAAACACCCCATGAAATCCATTGGAAAACAACTAAAAGGATACTTCAATATGTTCGAGGTACAGTTTAGTTCAAGATACATTACAGTTCAGGGGGGACTCCTTTATTGGTTGGTTTCACTTATTCAAATTGGTTTGGTGACGTTGATGATCAGAATTCTAATGCATGTTATGTTTTCAACCTTGGTTCAGGACCTGTCACTTAGGCCTATAAGAAACAACAGGCTATTGCACTTTCTTCAATAGAATAAGAGTACTGAGCAATGGTAAATGCAAGTTAGGAAGCATTGTGGCTTCGATAAATCCTTTTAGAGTTTGGATTAAAGAAACAAAATATGAGTAGCCTTTGGTGTGATAATAAGAGTGCCATCAAGCTCGCCAAAGACCCAGTTTAGAATCAGTGCAAAAAACACATTGAGATACACAAGCACTTCATCAAAAAGCTCATTCATGATCGACTTATTGAAATGCTCGTTTCCCTACAAAAGATCAAGTTGCAGACATTTTCACAAAGTCTCTTACAGAAGCAAATTTTCCAAACTTCGATCCATGTTAGGAGTTTGGGAAGTTGTCATTAAGGGGGGATAGGCTCTAATGCCTCCTTCCTTATCCTATTGTGTCACTTTTGTAAATCCTTCAATCCTATCCTAAGTTGTTCTTAAGGGGGGATGTTAGGATATTTAGACACTTAGGAGTTAGTTAAGATATACTTGGTCTAATGTGTCGTTAGGTAAAAGTGTGTTTCATAGTGTGTTTCTTTAGTATGCATTTGTAGTTAGTAAATCCAATAGTCACGATATGTTCCCAACATAGAGTGATCTGATGATTCATATTCTCCTCAATCTTAACAGCTACATTGATCCATGGCTTAACACCTGATTGGTCCATGATCTCTATTTAAAAAGCATGGAGGGTTATTTTTCGATGATCGATTGTGAGAAACTCTCTTGTAAAATCTCTTTGTAATCTTTTTTTTTCATTAATAAATTGTTCCAAGTGGTCGTGTTGGCTAGGGCCGTGGATGTTTCCCCATAGGGGTTTTACCACGTCAAAATATCGGTGTGTTAATCTTTTATCTAGTTGTATGAGTGATTACTGAAGGTGTTCGTTCTTTGTTGTAATACTTGTGTTGTCGGACAGGGAAAGGGGTCAGATCAATGAAAAAAAACAAAAAAAAAAAACTTTAAAATGATAGGTATCATGGTGATCATGGAGAAGAGAGAAATCCAATGGGATCTGTCTTGAATAAGGATGTTTGTGGGAACACTATACTCAGGGTTTTTTTCACTTCTACAGAGTTATATTCTGGCCTGAAGACTATTGCAGTGGAAAATGGCCCAGATTATTAATAAGAAAAAATTTGTAGGAATTTTGCAACCAGAATGCAAGAGGCAAGGTCACACAACAATAGATCTCATTTTTTCCTTTTTTGTCCAGTTTTTTCCCCCGGGGATTAGGGTTTATAGGGTGCCTATAGAAAATGGTTTTCCCTGTGTTATATCTCTCTAATATACATCTAAGGTTGAACAGTAGTACTCAGCCCAATATCTTAGGGCACCAAATAAGGAAGATTGACCATACCCTTAGTCGTACTACCCGATTACCCAAATACTAGAGAGTATATTCCCCATTATTGTTCTCGGTGTCACTATAGAACTCAGGCAGTCGATCTATTGATCTAGGGCTAGTTTCAGGAAACCGAGGGGGCTCTCGATATACCTAACGGTATGTGGGAGTAATGGTCATGTACAGATTATTTCTGATGTGGTACTACTCGAGGGGTATCAATAGGGTTACAGAGGTTTCAAATAAGGTGAAACATCTATTTCTAGACAACCCCGTGAAACCGTCTATATTTCCTGCATGTAGTCTTCCCCACCACAATTTTACCACCGAGCGACAGATCTATGTGCTTTAAATACGCCGATAGTACACGTATTTACCATAAAAATAAATTCCCATAGTTTCCATAGAGGAAAGTTCTCTGATACCACTTGTTAGGTACTATATCTATTATAATAGTAGAAAACATAAATACTACATAAAATAATAGAGGAACAACAAAATGTAGAGAACCACAACACCAAAATAATACCTTTATTGATATGAATCAATCTTCACTTTCCTCTTGAAGGGGGAAACCTCCAACAGAGAAACGCTATATTACAATAATTCTCAAGACAAAGCTTTCTCATGCCTCCTTCTCTTATTTATACTAATTCTATCTTCTAAAGAACATTCTAGAGGAAGATCAGGAAAATATATTACATTACCTATGTGAGAGGTGTTGGGTCACATATTTGTCCATATTTTCATCATCTATAGACATCTATTCCATTCCTTCTCCATCCTATTATCCTTCATTTATCATTCCATTTGTCATACATTTGCTACAAATGCTCATAAAATAACATATAATTCCTTTTATGCTTTAGTGGTTAATAATGATTATTCTTCCTTCATTTTTAATGAATTAAAGACTATTATGCATGATTTTTCTGATGATGGTTTGACGAGTGATTTTATGTATCAATAGTTGTAGCAGTCAAGGTTCCAACCTCCAAATGACACATGTGAGTTCCAGCTCGTGGTTAACCGTTTTCAGTGAAAAACGTGGCAGATAAGGAGAGATGAATTTGTGTGGAATATTGTGAGCATATGAGGATGAATATCGAAAATCCGAGACATGGGTCTTGTTCATAATGGGCCCAGTTGAGTTTTACGTGGGTCGTTTTCCAATTGGAGCTACGATTTGAGAGAAATCGTTGGTTCTTTAAACAGGTATTTTCCAGATTTATAGTTGTGGTCGGTTCTCTAAACTTGGCAATTTGTTTGAGCAACCCAGGGATTTGGGGATTTGATTTGTATAAATAAGACCTCTTCAATCAGGAGAGGGGCATAGATGAAATTATATAGAATTTATTTGTAAGAAAGAGTTGAACTTATGTAATTTATGAGTTTTCTTCAATAATACAAAGGAGTTGATGGATCTGCAATTATGTGCAACTTTCTCTTAATATTGTAAGTCTTTTGGCCATGCATGCTAAGTGAGGCAGGGCCCCCTCAATCTGGTATGTGTTGGTCTTATTCATTTACTTGTATTTTTGTTTTCATTGTCTTAATTTATCTTGGTTTATGATTAGTTGATCACTGCTTACAGTTGTGTTGTTTATTAGATTGCTCTTACAGTAAGATTCAATTCATGTTGTTGTTACTTCATTTTGTTAATAATCCTTTAATTTATGTAAGAGTGTGGTAGTGGTTTTATTTCAACTGAGTGTATTTTCAAGCAAGAGAGGATTTGATTGATTTTAAGTTACGTGTTTTATTTTATTAAATAGATAATAGTGTTAGTTGGAATTTGTTGCTTGCATATATTGTGCACGGTAACTTTGAAATAAAAGACTTCATCGGGTTGACAATTGAATAGTTGGGCAAATACTACAATGCAATTAATTCAACATTAGTTCAACCCAATGTAGCGATTGATGTTCATTTGAGTTAGTTGTTGTTCATTTGAAAGGAACAGTTGTCGTTTCTTTCGCGTGACTGTTTTTCCTTTGAGTGTAGTTATTGTTCATTTGAAAGGAACAGTTGTCGTTCCTTTCGTGCGACTGATGTTCCTTTGAGTGCAGTTGTTGTTCATTTGAAAGGAAAAGTTGTCGTTCCTTTCGCGTGAATGTTGTTCCTTTGAGGGTAGTTGTTATTCATTTGAAAGGAACAACTGTCGTTCCCTTTACGATTGTTGTTCTTTTATAGGTGTTTCATCTCTGGAGGTTGGGTATTGAAAACGAAAGGTAAGAACCTACGTAGGCAACAAGTAAAATGTTTGTGCCAACGTCTACCTTTGGCTGATGCATAGAGGTTGATTTTAGGACATATTTAGTGCCCAACAAGAGGTTAGGGAGGTTAGGTCCCTGACACTCATAGGAGTTCACTCTTCAATCATGACAACCTGGTTCTTATGCAAGTCTAACAACTTGTTTCTTCAATGTTCAACTCCACAAATGGTCTAGAATTCACTATCCATTGTTTCTCCAACTCGAATTCTCTTCTTCCCTATTTTATGCTTGGTGTTCATGCAAAAACATGTCTGTCTAATTCTGCCTCCCTTTGGCCATAGAAATTTCCTCTCTTTGTTTGCTTGCTTGACTTACACTCTTTTCTAAGATGATTGTACTTCAGCCCCATCCTCCCAATAGCTATGGGGTGTGACTCCTCACACCCACTCTCTTACATGTACTCATTGATTGGTTGTGGGAACACTCAATTAGGAAAATAGAAGGTTCATATACCAATAGTAATTTTAGGAAGTGGGTTGAATTAATAGACATGGGTAATTCCGTCTTGGACCCCTCTCTTAGACATTCTCCTCTCTTTTGAATTAATCAGCCCCCATCTTTGTCCATATCCCCCAACAACTAACATCACATTTTATTTATTAAAATTCAGAAATATAATTTACATAAACATTGCTTAGTCACAACCATACATTATATCTACATTAAGCATCAATTAAACTAGTGATATTGATTGACATACTTGAGTTATGATAAGTTTTCCCACTGTGGATCAATAAAATTTTGTTAGATTAATTTGATGTTTTAATTTAGATCTTGTAAGTTTAAAAAAATTAAAAATAAATAAGTAATTAATTATTTGAATTTTATGAGGTATGCATTGAATGAATTGTGATGCACGAAGGAGCACGTTCTCCATCACAAATATGGTTAGAATTTTCTATGAATCATCAATATTTTTCATTAGAACTATCAAAAAAGAACACATCAAAACCATTAAATTTAATAAGTTGTTTAGTTTTGAAATTCCAACCTTGAGTTGGAGTAAAACCTCAATATTATTAAATCTTTCTTAGGAGTAGAACTTCGATACCTTTAAAAAAAGCATAGCTTAAACTTTAACTTAAATGCCTTACTAATCCACAGTTTTTCTAGAATTTCTAGTTACTATTCCATTGTCAAATTTCTTAGAAATTTAAAATTGCAATTTTATCAAGTATTTATTTTTTCCAATTTTTGTAATTTTTGTAATGGATAATTGCATATTAAAGTTCAATTTGAATCATTTATAAAATTAAAATTTGCAATTTTGTCACTCACCCGTTCCAATGAAGCAAGGGCTATTTAGTTGTTTCATAGTTTCTAGCAGTGTTACCAGCAAGACTTCTAAGGGATGGGATGGATAATTTTTGTGCATTCCCCTATTTTGCTTCTTCAAATTCACAATGGAGGAAGTTCTTTTATTTTTAGGGAATAAATATCTTTTATTTTTAAGGAATTTTTGAAATTGAATTTGACCAAATTTTCAAGCTTGGTAAAACAAATTTTTAAATTAATTTTAACCAAATTTTCAAAATTAGTCAAACAATTTTTTATTAAACAAATTTTCAAATATAACAAAAATTACATCATGATCCAAATTCCATATATACACTGAAACTTTTTCCCAAAATTTTTACCCATTTTAAACCGATCCTAATATTACCCAATTTTAAACGGATCCTAATACTCCAAAAATTGATAAAAATTGTAAATCAATCAATTTCATTTATGAGTGTAACTTGAACCACCACATTCCAACCATGGAGAAAAGATTGATCCATGATGAAATTGCTCCACCTACATCAACAACAAAGGAGCCTACATCTCATTTTAAACCAATAACAAATCCCGAAACCCATAGTCAACATGATTACATTTCAAAATGTTTATTATCTTTTAAGTTATAAGTAAACAATATATTAAGGATGATTGATTATAATAATAATTATCATTATATTGGAATAGGCTAGATGAGTTAAAAGTTGTTTTCAAGCTAAGAGTTCTTACGATAAATTTGTATGAGAATGTTATTGCCAAGTTTAAGAACATTAAACACTAATTGGAAGAAATTAATTGTAATATAGAAGTTAAGCAAGGTTGTCCCTATCCCTACCCTTTTTGGCATATACATTGACAAGTTAGAGGGTTGTTTGGAATAAGCAGGTTGGGTCAACCCCATTCCAATTAGTATACTCATCGTCCTCCTTTACATTAATGATATCGTTCTTATGGCGAAGAGTCCATATGGTCTCAATAAGCATGTAAAAATTCTCAAGGATTTCTACTCTAGTATGGGTATGACTATTAACACTGAAAAACAAAGGTTATAATAATCAAATCCAAAAAGATCAATTACACAAATCCTTGCATGACAACAATAGTTTGGAGGAAATGAGTTCATACAAATATCTTGGAATTGATCTTCATCACAAGCTCAACTAGAACTATAACATTGAGAAAAGGATAAACAAAGGGTGGAAAACTTATTATGGGCTTGAAAACAATTGTAAATCAATAGACCTTTGGCTATGGGATAAGAACAAACTCTTCTTTGAGAGACTCGTCACTCCTATTATCTTATATGGTTGTAAAGTTTGGGGGGGTTGAATCATGGAGAAAGATAGAGCAAATTCAAAAGTGTTTTGTAACTTATAATTTCAAAATCAAAGGCAATACACCCTATCCTCCCCATAGAAGTCTTTCCCCCATAGGGAAAATGGTAATGACTAGGTACCTAATGTACCAGACCAAGATAAACAACATGAAAGACAAGAGGCTTCCTAAGATTGCTTCAAACTCTAGTTAAAACCACATGCGGCTCAAGCAAGGTTGGCATAAAGATACCAAGTCCTAGCTAAATCATTGGGGTATAAAGAAAGAGGTCATTTTGCCTAAAGATCAAAAGTATCTCTCTATTTTGATTAGCATGAAAAAGAAAATCAGCATTGTCAAAATAAGGATTACAGTGAAATAAGGTGTTGGACAAATCCTAAAATGTAATGAGTTGAAAGAATTTGTCATCTTTGTAACACTAAAAAGACTAAAAACCAAGAAAAGAAAAAAAAAATTCCTTATCTTTCTTAAAATTTACTCAAATCTATTAACTGTTACTTCAAATTCAAATTTAAGTGAACCAAATAAAAACATAAATTAATAAACAACTAAATTATTTTTTCCAACATTTTGAACCAAATTCAATAATTTAAATAATAAGGATTTTAGTATTACAATTTCCTCTAAAACTGTAAACTACGCAGTTTTGACTGCTTCTAAATGGACTCAACTTATCATAATGGACAACAAATTAATCATACTGGAAGATTTTTTCACCAAATTTTGAGCACGAAAATCGAAAACTTAAACTGTGAACTACACAGTTTTAACTGCTTTTAAATGGACTCAGATTATCATAATTGACAACAAATTGGAACATTTTTTTTCCACCAAATTTTGAGAAAAGAAAATCGAAAACCGATTTAGTTGATCTATACACCGATGCAGATGATGAGAATTTTAACCCACTAGTCAAATCCGTTTAAATCATCTCATTTACATTCAGATTCAATCGTGTATAATCTCCCTTCCATAGCATTCAATTGTGTATAGCAGGCTGAATATTAACCACTCATTTTTAATGATTATCCTTTTTTTTTTTGTGAGGTAAAATTTTATATTGTATAAATTTTTGAATTATTTTATAATTTTTTCTTAAAACAAAGTTTTATAAATAAAATTTTCTTCTCATCATAAGAAAGTTGGTTAAAAGTTCTACTTTTAGTAGGAATACAGAGATGTAAATTTGGACAAAATTGCTATTTTCTGTTATTTAAATTGTATTTTTGATTATACAAACTTGGTCACTCAAATCTGCAGATCCAACCATTCATCACCAAATAAACAGTCAAAATATAAAACGTTTAAACTACACTCGTCAGATAACATTCTAATTTCCAACATAATTCCAACCAAATTTCCAAAAGTTAAAATCAAATTTTACCAGAAGAAAACGAAATGGTTTGAATACTGTTTATCCCATTGCCTCAGAGTACGCTATAAGTCCCTGCCATTTCGGATCTGTACAGGGAATTATCAACTGTCGATGTCTGTGCCATCCCCGAGACGATAACTCCACAGTCACCTTTTTAGAAGAAACGTAGACACCACTGAATTGTCCAGAGTCCAGTGGGCTTTGTAATATTGATTGTTTAGTTGGAAATTATTTCCCGATTTGCTCTCTAAAGTTTATTCCCACTTCCCCAGATTCGTACCTCCACGGACCCTGGCTATTGAATCACATGGCCCGGCATGGATGTAGAATATGGGCCAATAATAACCATCCGGCTGTAAAGCATTAACTGTATTTGGAAAAAAGGATAATCAAAAAGGATAATCAAGTGGGCGAACAGTAAGTATTTGTCAGAAATCCTGTTTGAAATATTAAAGTCACAAGGTTGAGGTAAAACTAGCTTATTTTCAAAGTCATGAAAAGAACACCTAAGTGCACTAAGGTGGTTATGTTGTTTAAGGGTTTAGAGATCTTGGTTTTGGATGAAAAATAATATTTCAAAAGATTTGTTAGCAAGATAAATTTAAATGGATGTATGATGGGAGGATGTCATTGACAAAGAAAGAAGAAAAATCACCAAAAATATATTAGAAATTTCTTTATATATTCAAAAATGCAGATACAAAATGTGTATATGTATTGATGGAGCAATTAGATGTCCACATATTTGGTAAAGATGTCCACAATTTGCTCTGAAGCGGAACAGTGATTGAGATGAATGGTTTGGATCTCAACATGATGTCGAATTAAATGATATTTGGTGTTGATATGCTTGGTTTGATCATGAAATTTAGGATTATTGGCCAATTGAATTGCAGAAGTGTTATCAACAAGTAGAGGCGTTGAAGTCATTTGTTTCTCCCGCAAATCTTCAAGTATTTTCCGAAGCCAAATGATTTCTTTTGTGGCTTGAGCTACTACAACATATTCAGCTTCAGTTGTAGAATGAACAGGTACATTTTTTTTTCGTGATCTCCAAGTGATCGTTGTTAATCCAAGAGACATCAAATAACATGAAGTAGACACTCCATGCTATTTATCTCCGTCAAAATCAGAATTTGAATAAGCAATGAGATGGAAGTCCGAAACTTTAGAATATTTGATGCCATATGATTGAGTGCCTTTTAAATATCTGAGCACTCATTTTATTGTGTTCCAATGATCTTCACAGGGATGATGCATAAATCTGGAAAGTATTCCTACAGCGAAGGTTATGTCAGGACGAGTAGTAGTAAGATAAATTAAACTTCCAACAAGCTTCCTGTACTTTGTTGGATCTTCAAATGCGTTGCCTTCATTTGAAGTGTTAGATTATGCTCCATTGGAGTGGAAACATAATTACAATCCTGCATCCCAAATTTGCTCAATAGCTCTCCAATATACTTTTTCTAAGAAATAAAAATGTACTTCGGTTGTTGATCTACTTCAATTCCTAAATAATAATGAAGAAAGCCCAAATCAGTCATATCAAAAACATTTTTTAGCTCTTTCTTAACGGATGTTATACATCATTGTTTCCTATGATTAGTAGATCATCAACGTATACGACTAGGTGTACAACCGATTTACCAACCTTCTTGACAAATATAGTTGCATCATCTAGATTGAAATGATTGTAGTTTAATTTCATAGGATGCTCAGTTAATTTTTCATACCAAGCACGTGGTGCTTGCTTCAAGCCATATAAAGACTTTCCCAATTTACATACCTTATGCTCTTGACCTTTGAAAGTAAAACCTTCAGGTTGAGTCATATATATATCTTCTTTCAAGTCTCCATTCAAGAATGCAGTCTTAACATCCATATGATGAATTTTCCATCCTTTATGAGCTGCCAAAAAGAACAAACTTCAAATAGTGCCCCATTTTGCAGTAGGAGAAAAATTTTATGTGTAGTCAACACCTTCTTTCTGAGCATATCATTTTTCTACAAGCCTTGCTTTGTGTTTATCAAGAGAGCCATCCACTTTATATTTTTTCTTATATACCCACTTGCAGCCAATAGATTTGATTCTAAATGGAGGGTCCACCAACCTCCAAGTTCCATTTTTTATGAGAGCATCATACTCTCTTTGCATTGCACTTTTCCATGCAATACTAGTTACTACTTCCTGAAAGGAAGCAGGTTCATCAACAATAGAAAAATTTAATTCACAATAAAAAGAAATCTGGAATCTGTTACCTGAATTTGAAGTAACATCCATGACAAATTCATCATATTTCCTTGGAAATGTCATGGTCCTTGTTGATCTACATATTGATTGCTATGATGTTTCCTCAGCTTCAAGAGTTGGTTCTTCAAGAAATAATTCAAGGACAGGTTTTAATTTCCTATTGTCATTCAAAAACAATTCTCCCACATTTTCTACATTATCTAATGGAGAACCAGAAGAAGAAGTTGATGTTGTCAAAGGAAATTTCAAAGATTGATCTAGAACATGAATCCCCCCTTCAAGATTTGGAAGTTCATTATCCCATTCATGATAGAATTTTTTAGAGTGAAATCGACCAACTCGAGCAAGTTGTTTGTCAACAGTGATTTCATCTTTATCAAACTCAAGAAATATAACATCTCTAGAAACAATAAATTTTTTGTTTGCTTCATTGTAAAGTCTATAAGCTTTTGAAGTATTAGAATATCCCAGAAAAATGCACTTTTTGCTTCTTTCTCCGAATTTATTTCTTTGTTGTTCAAGAATCAAAGCGTAACAGGTGGAACAAAAAACTCTTAAATGCTTGACAACAGGAAGATGGCCATGCCACATTTCATAAGAAATTTTATTTTGAAGTGCAACTGAATGACTTCTATTCTTAATGTAAACAACACAAAGGACTACCTCTCCCCAAAACATTAATTTGACATTCTTAAAAAATATCATTGATCTGATCATATTCAGCAAAGTTTTATTCATCTGTTCGGCCATGCCATTTTGTTGTGGATTAAAAGGAACAATGGTATGATGTTTGATACCATTGTTCTGCAAATATTTTTCAAAAACTGAAGATGTATATTCACCACCATTATCAGATCTAAAAGTTCCAATATTGAGTTGAGTTTCATTTTTAATCCATAAATGAAAATTTTTGAATGTATCAAAAGCTTGAGATTTTTCTTTTAATAGATAAACTCAACACATCTTAGTATAGTCATCAATAAAAGTCATCATATATTTATTTCCATTTGTGGATGTAACAGGAATGGTCCCACATAAGTCTGAATGAATAATACCAAGCTTTCTAGAAGCTCGAGACATAAAGTCATGAAAAGGTTTTTTACTGTGTTTGCCTAAAATACATGCATCACATTAAGAAAGTTGTCTTGGAATTATAGGAAGCCCTTTAATTATTTTCTTCTTCATAATCCTGAGACTCTCAAAATTAATGTGACCAAATCGAGCATGCCATAACAAACTGGAAGATAAATTACCACTATGTTGAGCCAAATTTGTTGAATTCTTAACATTAATTGAGGTACCATTTAGTTTTAAAAGATTGTCATCTTCCACTCCAGTCATGACAATCATATTATCAAAAGCTCTTCTAATTTCAACAATGCCACCAAACACCTAAATGCAATGGCCTTGCTTTCTTATATGGATAAGAGACATTAAATTCCTTTTTAATTGTGGAAGATAAATGACATCATGGAGTATATAATCAGCATATCCTAGTAATTTAAGTCTAACTGAACCAATTCCGGAAGGTTTTAACTATGACTTATCAACAAAATAAACTACTCTATCAATTTTAGCACTAAATGCCTCAAAGAAATCTTTTCTAAATGTCATATGGCATGTGGCTCCAATATCTAATAACCAAGTGCCATTCCAAGAAGAAAACAAAGTACTAAAAACTTCTTCAATGACAAGATTGCAATGTGCGACAACATAATGTGCAGATTCAAGAGAATTACCTTTCTCTGTTGGTTGCTTATGTTTATCTTGATTTCTCTCTTTCTTATCAGGAATCTTCTCCCAAGGAGTTCTGCAAAAACTACTTGTATGACCCATTTTTCCACATCTATAGCATTGTATAGATTGTTTATCTTTGTTTTGGTGTTGTTGCCAAAAAGGTTGTATGTCACCTTGATAATTTTTAGCCCCCTACCTCTAAACTGCTTTCTACCATGACCTTTGATGCTAGTATTATGTCTAGCAGGATCATTACTGGACTTATGCCTTTCCTGTGCAAGACATAGAGTTTCGGCATTGGGAAGTGACTCCTTCTTCCCAAAGGATTTTTCTCTTTCCGCAATTTTCTCAACAAGTTTATCAAAGGTCAAGTTTTTCATTTTTTCACTAGCTTGAAGAGATTCAAGATAGTGTGAGTAAGTGGGGTAAAGATCTTTGATAAAAGGTATAAGTTGTAAATCAACTTCTACACCAGTGGCCTTAATATCATGGTAAAGAGCTCTAATTTTAGAGGCTAGCTTCATTGGATCATTATCTTTCATCTCTAAATTGAATAACTTCATTATTATTTGAATAGTTTCAAGTTCAGAATGAGAGTCATAAATATCTCCGAGTTTCTTTAAGGCTTGAAATGCAGTTTTACAAGAATTCATATCTTTTCTTACCTCTTCACTCACTGAGGTAGCAATCAAAGAATAGGCCTTTTTGTCCTTGCTCTTCGAGATAGTAAGTTCCTTGGCATCTATAGGCTCCTCTGCCTCACTGTCACATGAGCTATCATTTGGGCTATCATCTAAGTTCTCACCAGTATTTTCACAAATACCATCCCACAAATCATTAAAAATCAAAGTATGCTTGACTTTTCTGAACCACTCCTGATAATTTACTTTCCAAGAAAGAACAACTCCCACTATCGAGATTAATGAATGCATTTTAAAGGATTTTGTTCTCATAAATTACATAAACAACTAGAAATAGAACTTTCATCACATACTTGTTTCAAAATATGGAAAAAGAATTCAAACGATGTACCACGGCTCCATCTCTTTGCAGCAGTTTGTACATGTGGGGGTTCTCATCCTCTTCAGTCAACCTCTATGTGGGATCTGCATAGAATCCTCTTCAATCATCCTCTTGAATAGATTCATTCCACATATGCGTAGAATCTATCTCTCTCACACGAATTTCTTCCGCGTGGGTAGAATCTGTCTCTCTCACAATTTCCTCCATGCGGGCTCCCTCAACCACACTCTCTCATGCGAAGGGCTCCCTCAACCTCTCTCTCATGTGAAGAAACCATGCTCTCTCATGCAAAGGGCTCCCTCAATCGTGCTTCGATACCACTGACACAGAGCGAGGAAAAATCACCAAGAACATATCGAAGGTTTCTTCATATATTCAAAAATAAGGATACAAAATGTTTATATGTATTGATGGGGCAGTTAGGTGGACAGTTCAACTGTCGAGTAGTTGAACGAACAATTAACTTCCGAGAACCTTGGAGGATTAGTTAACAATAATGTACAAGGACATAAAATAAACATTCATCATTAAATCCGTTCTAGTGTTTTAAATCTTCCAAAGACTATTAGAATAAGAGGGAATGGAAGGTGGTTGGTGTGTATAATGACTATTTAACTCTCAATGGAATGCTCTAAAGAATGGAGTTCCATCCATAGTCCTTACCGAATTCACTTATAGAAGGATGAGGGAAAACCTTCCAATTGAAATAACCATTGAAACACCAAACCTCCTCAAGTATGTTTTCTCATTGTAATCAATCAACACACACAATTTGTTTGGAATGTTCAAGACATGAACAATTGAATGATTTCATGTCTATTTTATTTAGGTTATAAAAGTATAAACATAACGTAAAAATTTGTCAATTGGGTTTAGCTAGAGTGGTTTGGAGGAATGATTTTTAACATCTTTGATTTGAAGGAATGATTCTTAACATCCCTACCCGGATTCAATCATGTAAGCGATGTGTTGAGTTCCTAATGAATATATTATTGTAATGGCTTTGAGCTTCAGGTTTTTTAAAACCACCAAAAATTCCTTACATACACCACTACCACTATTTAAAAAGATAAACTAAAATTATAGTAAAACATGACACAAAAAATTTCAAAAAATCAAATTCGTTATGTGTACAAAATCTAGATTACAAAGTAATGAAAGTTAAGTGAAAGACCTTGATGTGATAAACGTGAATGCCTCATGTAACACCCTAATATAATTCAATTTCACGAAGAGAGTTTTGAATTATATTGGGATGTTGACCATGCTTTATATTAGTTTCCCAAAGGATTTTTTATGGCACATGCTAGACTTGCACAATACCGATTCTTCTTGAACGGAGCTCATGTCTTTTGAAAAAAGAAAATATAATCCGAATAGTTATAAGTGTTTATAAGGTAACATAAACTCAACATTTAATTTATTGTGTTATTGTTGTTTATAGTATTTAAATGTAATGTTTTTGAACATTTATTTATTAATGGTGTTTTTTTTTTAATTTTGGAGTCTACAAGGAGGTTTACAAAACAATTTAACTTGTTAACTTATTTATTTAAAAAATTATATGTTAGATTCACATAAACATAGAGATTTATTTATTTAAAAGATTACACGTTAGATTCATGTAAACATAGATAATAAATATGTTTTTTTAAAGTAAAATACATTATATTGGCTTAAAGAAGTATCAGGCCAATACAATGTTCAAAGTCTGCCACATGTTCTTCCATATGCATGGAAACTAGAACAGGTGGCATGCAGGAAAACTTTGAAAACATGACTAATGCCAAAAAACAAGATGTGGCTAGTGCCATACGCCATAAAATATGGCTAGTGCCAGCAAACATGACATGGTTATTGCCATACACTAGAGTTTTTAGAAAAACCAAAATTAATTGTAGTTGACTCATTCTTCCCAAAGGATTTTTCTCTTTCCACAATTTTCTCAACAAGTTTATCAAAGGTCAAGTTTTTCATTTTTTCACTAGCTTGAAGAGATTCAAGATAGTGTGAGTAAGTGGGGTAAAGAACTTTGATAAAAGCTATAAGTTGTAAATCAACTTCTACACCAGTGGCCTTAATATCATGGTAAAGAGCTCTAATTTTAGAGGCTAGCTTCATTGGATCATTATATTTCATCTATAAATTGAATAACTTCATTATTATTTGGATAATTTCAAGTTCAGAATGAGAGTCATAAATATCTCCGAGTTTCTTTAAGGCTTGAAATGCAGTTTTACAAGAATTCATATCTCTTCTTACTTCTTCACTCACTGAGGCAGCGATCAAAGAATAGGATTTTTTGTCCTTGCTCTTTGAGATAGCAAGTTCCTTGGCATCTATAGGCTCCTCTGGCTCAGTGTCACATGAGCTATCATCTGGGCTATCATCTGAGTTCTCACCAGTATTTTCACAAATACCATGCCACAAATCATTAAAAATCAAAGTATGCTTGATTTTTCTGAACCAATCCTGATAATTTACTTTCCAAGAAAGAACAACTCCCACTATCGAGATTAATGAATGCATTTTAAACAATTTTTTTCTCATAAATTACATAAACAACTAGAAATCGAACTTTCATCACAGACTTGTTTCAAAATATGAAAAAAGAATTCAAACGATGTACCACGGCTCCATCTCTTTGCAGCAGTTTGTACATGTGGGGGTTTGCATCCTCTTCAGTCAACCTCTATGTGGGATCTGCATAGAATCCTCTTCAATCATCCTCTTCAATAGATTCATTCCACATCTGCATAGAATCTGTCTCTGTCACACGAATTTACTCTGCGCGGATAGAATCTGTCTCTCTCACAATTTCCTCCATGCGGGCTCCCTCAACCACACTCTCTCATGTGAAGGGCTCCCTCAACCTCTCTCTCAAGTGAAGAAACCATGCTCTCTCATGCGAAGGGCTCCCTCAATCGCGCTCTAATACCACTAATACAGAGCGAGGAAAAATCACCAAGAACATATCATAGGTTTCTTCATATATTCAAAAATAAGGATACACAATGTTTATATGTATTGATGGGGTAGTTAGGTGGACAGTTCAACTTTCGAGTAGTTGAACGAACAATTAACTTCCGAGAACCTCGGAGGATTAGTTAACAATAATGTACAAGGACATAAAATACACATTCGTCATTAAATCCGTTCTAGTGTTTTTAATCTTCCAAAGACTATTAGAATAAGAGGGAATGGAAGGTGGTTGGTGTGTATAATGACTATTTAACTCTCAATGGAAAGCTCTCAAGAATGGTGTTCCATCCATAGTCCTTACAGATTTCACTTATGGAAGGATGAGGAAAAACCTTCCACTTGAAATAACCATTGAAACACCAAACCTCCTCATGTATGTTTTCTCGTTGTAATCAATCAACACACACAATTTGTTTGGAATGTTCAAGACATGAATAATCGAATGATTTCATGTCTATTTTATTTAGGTTATAAAAGTATAAATATAACATAAAAAATTGTCAATCGGGTTTAGCTAGAGTGGTTTGGAGGAATGATTTTTAACATCTCCAATTTGAAGGAATGATTCTTAACATCCCTACCCAGATTCAATCGTGTAAGCGATGTGTTGAGTTCCTAATGAATATATTATTGTAATGGATTTGAGCTTCAGGTTTTTAAAAAAACACCAAAAATTCCTTACATACACCACTATTTAAAAAGATAAACTAAAATTATAATAAAACATGACACAAAAAGTTTCAAAAAAATCAAATTCATTATGTGTACAAAATCTAGATTACAAAGTAATGAATGTTAAGTGAAAGACCTTGATCTGATAAACATGAATGCCTCATGTAACACCCTAATATAATTCAATTTCACAAAGAGAGTTTTGAATTATATTGGGATGTTGACCATGCTTTATATTAGTTTCCCAAAGGATTTTTGATCGCACATGCTAGACTGCACAGTACCGATTCTTCTTGAACGAAGCTCATGTCTTTTGAAAAAAGGCAATATAATCCAAATAGTTATAAGTGTTTATAAGGTAACATAAGCTCAACATTTAATTTATTGTGTTATTGTTGTTTATAGTATTTAAATGTAATGTTTTTGAACATTTATTTATTAATGGTGCTTTTTAAAAAAAATTGGAGTTTACAAGGAGGTTTACGAAAAAAAAATTAACTTATTAACTTATTTATTTAAAAAATTATATGTTAGATTCACATAAACATAGAGATTTATTTATTTAAAAGATTATATGTTAGATTCATGTAAAGATAGATAATAAATATGTTTTTTTAAAGTAAAATGCATTATATGGCCTTAAAGAAGCATCATGCCAATAAAATGTTCAGAGTCTGCCACATGTTCTTCCATATGCATGAAAATTAGAACAGGTGGCATGCAAGAAAACTTAGAAAACATGACTAATGTCAAAAAACAAGATGTGGCTAGTTCCATACACCATAAAATATGGCTAGTGCCAACAAACATGACATGGCTATTGCCATACACTAGAGTTTTTAGCAAAACCAAAATTAACTGTAGTTGATTCTTGTGGAACAAAATGAGAGAGAAGCTAGAGGTGTGGCGAACCTGGGCGTACTTCATTGTTATAAGTGAAGAATAACATTTGGTTGCAATTCAGGCAGTGCTTCTGAGTCAGTGCATCCGACAAGGAGTCGAACATGAGGTCCATGTGTTT
Source organism: Picea glauca (assembly GCA_000966675.3). Taxonomy (NCBI): domain Eukaryota; kingdom Viridiplantae; phylum Streptophyta; class Pinopsida; order Pinales; family Pinaceae; genus Picea; species Picea glauca. Next base: position 331,483 of record JZKD02S0181041.1, read on the forward strand.
GTTGAGGATGCTCTGATTGTGGATTTGGTCCTTTAGGTTCCGACGCATCTCGAAGATCAGCTGAAGGTGGTCGTCTGAGAAACAGTGTGGGTTGAGCAGAGATTTCTCAATTTTCCCAACCATTTCCTCATGAGGAACTGCTCCTGCATCAAAATATGTTGTTGGAATTCCTTCCATGGCCAGTTCATGGGTGGTATTTCGGGCTATACATTATGTCAACTAGTTGGGGGGGGCGGGGGGTGGGTTCTTCCTCAACCACACAGTCGTATGGCTCCATTATTTGGTGAGTTGGGGGAGCTTCAACGGTTTTCATCTCGAGAGGAGGAATTTCTTCATCAACTAGGAAGCTCCTAGAATCAATCATGGTATCGGGTAGGAGAGGGGGAGAAATCGGGGCATTGAGGAGAGGTTGAGGAATCTCATGTCAATTATGGTTGGTGGTAGCAAAGCTAGTGGGTGGAGCAGAGGGTTGTGAGGGGTCAGAGCAGTTGCGTTGAGTTATGAAGTTGTAATAATACAACCCTCTTTTGGGCTTACCCCACTCTCTGGGAATGGCTGTGGAGTTATAACTAAGGAGGGGGCAGGGAGGCAAACCAAAGTTCTGGTCTAGTGAAGAGCAGGTCAGAGGCACGACACAGGTGAGGTGTTGTAAGGTAGCTAGAGAGGTAGTGGGGGGGGGCAGAGGGCCCATAGTGATAATAGTGGAGGCCATTCAATGTAAGATGAACTAGGTCCACTATATTATTAAATAAGGCCCACTATGGTAGTCATATATAATAAATGGGTAGTTAGATATAATAAATGTAAGAGGACTTCTTAGAAGGTTCTACTTCTAGAAGATTCCTCCTCTAGAATGTTCTTAGGTGATGGTAGCACTATATAAAGGGGTTCAAGCAATGTAATGGGACATGAAGAAAAATATTGTATTTGGAGTGGTATCTCAATAGGAGGAATCCCCCTCAAAGAGGAAAGTGAACAGGAGAGGATCCCTTCCATAATAGGATCCATTGTATGGTATTTCTCTACCTCAAGGGTTTTGGTAATAATAAAGTGTGGTTTATTCTATATTTCTCTATGGATATATTGTGTATTCATCATTTTTTGTGATTATATTTGTAGATATATTAAGATTCTTAACAAGTGGTATCAAAGCACTTTCCTTGGCAGACATTGTGGACAAATATTTTTTATTTTTGCATATTTTTTTTTCGGAGAAGAAAAAAGAGGGCTGCGACATTCCAGAAATTTTCGGTATATTTCTATACAAAATTTGTAGAAACATGTTTTAGATCTGATTTCCTCTCAGAAAAACACCCAAGGTAAAAAAAATGGTCTAAAACGGAGTCCGGGAAGTCAAGATATTGGAGTTTTAAAATCTGCAATTTTTCAGGATTTTTTCCGCAGATAGCGACGTGATTTTTTATTTTTTCTCTGTAGCATCTGGAGGCCAAATTTGCCCCAAAAAATTATAGATCTGAGTTCCTCTCACAATTTCACCCAATTTCAAAAAACAAATCAGCCGAAACAAAGTCCAGGAAGTGAAGTTATGAGCTTTTTAAATTCAACAATTTTTCAGGGTTTTTCCGGAAAATGTCGCGATTTTCTGCAGTAATTTATTGTTCTATTTTTTGGGCTTTTTCGTGATGGCGGCGGGACTGCAGAGTTCATAAATTTTCATAGGGTTCTCATATGGCTATTTTTTCTCAAACCCTCAAATAAATTATACAGATTACTGAAGCATTCAAAGCCGAATTGTTTGACACATTGAATGACAGATTGGATGGCTTTGTAGATGGCCTCAATGATAGTTTTCGTAGTATTCAAGATTCTTTGGATAACAT
>JZKD02S0181064.1:0-22845 GCA_000966675.3 Picea glauca
CTATAGAATTTGGGCGAATCATTTTTAAAATAGCGAATCTCGTTTTTGGAAAAACCATGGAAAATTAGCCCATGAGCAAAATTTAGCCCCTAAAATCATCCCTGGATTAGCATGTTTGCAGGGTAAGATTTATCACAACAATATCATTCAAGTAAGTGCACCATGATAAATTATTAATAACTAAAATGGTGCATCTTTTAGAACACCCCAAAACCGATTCACAATGGGATTCTACCTGCACTAGTGCAGTTCACTTCATTAATCACACTGCTAGCTCAACGATATGTAAAATTTAACATAACATTGCACCAAATGTAACCAACCATACAGGGGTGTACCCTGGCCATAACTCCTATGTACATCAATCTTCAAACACATCTGCATACTTTATAAAAAATAATACATGCATCGAATAAATCACACCGGTGACATTGAACATCACACACTGATACAAATTACTTAACTTACAACACCACTAACATAATGATTTATATAATTTAATGCAACATTACATCCATTTTAATTCAACACACAGGGAAATATATTTCCCAATTTTTCTTAGCAGGGCATCTAATTGGACACCTCATTCCCAATGATCTATCCTTTACAACTCATCGATGTACAAAATGATAGTTCTCCACTATCACGGTGGTGCTAATGTGTTAATAGTAATATATTGTAATGATTCAAATGTGATAATGAAGTTGATCTTAGTGGTTCCCATTAGTCCAAAACACTCTCTAGTGTCATAAATGCAACAACACCGAGGTGAGTTTTCAATAACCATTAGAGCGATGCAACTTAGTAGGTGCATTGCTACAATCCATGGCGGTGCATAAATAGACATAACGTATTGGTGTTGTTAAAAGCATTGAACCGATGCGGTTAAAAGAAATGATTCAATGTGCATCTTCCTATGTGATGCACCATTTAGTGATGTTGTTGTTTTGATATAGTGCACTATTCTTGGCGTGTATGTTTTGTTGGAGGTGCACAAATTGCTTTTAAATATGTTTTTGCAAAAAAAGTTTAACTTTGATTTTTTTAAATACATGTCATTTATATATGTATTTGTTTTAGAATTTCAATTTATTTTATCTTTATATATGTGCCTAATAATATTTCCATGTGAATAAGAGATGATGACAATGAGAGGAGGCAGAGTGGTGATAGGTCGAGAAGCACACATTTGTGCATGAGTCGGAGGCCAATATGACAGATAGAGAGTTGTACCCATTACCGCTTTCACAACAATAACATGAAATTTTGATGGATATTGGCTTCCTACAGTTTCATCAGGAGGGTACATCCCTTAGGGGGAGCTCTATGTTGTTACAATAGTTGATATGTGTTTCCAGGATCATGCGAGACAAGGGTTCAAGGTTGTAATACCCCAAGGTCGAGCCCCTACTGAATTGTAATTATGTTTATAGGTTGGTGAGCCAAGTGTTTATAAGATGGGAGGATTATGTTCATATTAGGCGAGAGAGCCTAGATGATATTTCCAGTGAGCCTATTTTTGTATATGTAATTATGGATATTAGTAGTAAAAATACATCGCTGCATGTAGACTGACCATGAAGAAAGCGTTATGGGGGAATAAGCTCCACTAGGAAGGGAAAGGGAATGGGGATACGAAGCTAGGAAAAGGGATAATCTTGTGGGCTTATCTCTAAGGGAATATTATAACATATTCCTAAAATAATAAGGTTTGGGGAAATGACTCTTGTTATACGATGTTCCTTTGGAGAAAGGAAAAAACTCCATGTGGGAAGGAAAAAGCTCCCAAGAGAGCCTTGTGTCAATCTTGGGGCATGCAATTTTATGTGAGGAAATCAATCATTGTGGGGGTTGGCTCAATGGTTATTTACATGCTCCGCATGAACGCACACACTCAGAAACTAAGCATTAAGGAAACCATCCACTTCCTCCATCGTTGATCTCTGCAACATTCATGAAATCTCTTAAACCTACAAACCCCGTGAAGCTATCACATACATTCCTGTGAAGAAAAAAAACATTTGTATAGTTCCTGAACCATATCGCAACCTAGCCATTTTTATTTTGTTGCCCACATTTTTCTCTAGACTGGTGTGGATTACTGTCATTACCAGCGCCATACCCGATTTTTTGTTGTGATTACTTGACTGGATTGACCTAGGAGATGGATTGACATAACAGGTTGTCAGCTTGTGAGAAACTCTTTCTAGGTGAGAGAGGTTGACGGGGAAGGCATTTCCTAGAGGGAGCCTCAAGACAGTTGTAGTGCTCTGAGACATCCTATATGGCCTATTATTGAAGCCCTAGAATGGGAGTGGGGAAGCCAAAGTACTATTGAGAATAGAAGGGGCACACTCCCTGGGGTGGGACAAGCATGTGGGGAATGAGGGACTAGAATCTATGGATGTGAGTGGACTCCTCGGGACAAATTACTTCCTCGAGAATTTTCAACCTCAGCCTATCCTAGGATTCCTCTTACCCTGGGTGGAGTTTAGTCCCAACTCAGGGGTGGCCCACTGCTGTCAGTTTGGAGCAACATGGTATAAGGATGGGAGGTTCATGGAAGGTTTGCATGTAGTTGGTGAACTTCATAAAATATAAGTACAATTTCTATGTTAATTTTTATGTTGTGTATCCTGTACATGTCTTGATATTTATAATTTTGTGTGTGTGAATTGTTTGTAGAAAATGGTTGTGATTTCCACATTAAATTGTGTATTAGTAGAATGCATATTATTGTTGAATTTGTATGTATGATGTTCCCCAAAGAGCTTTGTGTGATGGATAGACCCATAACCCAATGGGTCTATCCATGGGCATGGACAATTTTTACCATCAAAAATAGAGTGAGAAGTTTTTGTTCAAGTGACATTGCCCAACAAATGGTCCACATCTTGAACAAATCAGTTTTGTAGTAGCATGGACCAGCATGGATCGCTGGGGGACATCACCTAGGGTGACGTGGACCCATCCTGAGCAGGACACATGTCAACCTAATTTGTGTTTTTCACATGCCATTCATACTAGTTAGAACATGAAACATGTTGCCCATTGGATGGAGCCCCATGTCCACATGATAACTCTGCAATGTGGCACACTGTTACATGGATCCCAACTAGACCTCGACGATTCATTCATCCAAATATTGGGTAAAACAAACAAACAAGGGATTTGTAAGATTAAAATTCGATTAAGTCCTTACCATCATATCAACACGAGTAAGATATATGGTGGAGAGAAATTGCAGAGATTAGGAGAAAAACTAACATCCGTGCAGGTTTAACCTCCACAATCCTCCTAGACCATCGATCTATAGATTCAACAAGATCAATGGTTGGAATCGATTCCACTACATGTGAGAAGTTTCTATTGCAAAACTTGGTATGGAGATAAACGTCGTGCTAGTTGGCACTCCACATTTGTCCCTAATCGTAAATCTGCATGTCGCTTCAAGCACAATCATCGATCCTCGATAGGAGGTTCAATGCCCTTGGATTAAAACTATGGTTATGCAGATATTCGATCCTGTTAGTGATCGAATATAAGATCTAAGATAATCATTGGAGCCCCAATTTTAGATTTCACAACCTAATTACAACATAAGACTACATAAAAGGGTTTTAGGATGCAGGTCCTGCGTCAATAAAGTTTTTCTCAATACTCATATTTCAACACAAAAGTAGGCATTAGAAGGGTCTTGAGCTGTATAATACAACTGTTCACCTATAAATTGGATCTGAATAGTCAATTTCTCAGGAAATTCAGCATAAAAGAAGTCTGATATATTAATAAATCAGAATGGTTTGTTTTTTTATGAAATTATTGAGAATAGTTAGCCTGACAAAGTTTTGTTGGCTGCACATTTTTGCAGAATTACAGATTTCAGAATGAAACAGATTTATCACAAGTGCAAAGAGATGGATGATGCATAAGAGGCTTACAATCTAGAATATGAGATCATAGATATGGATGTCCATTTGGGTATGGAAGGATCAAACTCCAATGGACATGGAGAAGGAAAGGATGATAACATGAATATGGCAGATACCATTAGAAATTTGCATAAATATGTACAGAGTCACAAAGTTGGTAATGAAAGGATTATGAAAGCAAAAGAGCACTAAGAAGACTTCAATATAAATTTAATCAAAACCCTGAAAACAATTGAAAACAAATTGGATAAGGAGAGTGGCTCTAGAAAATCAGGAAGCCACAAGACCCCTGAGGAAAGAGGAAGATCCAAGAGTGATAGAAAACATCACCATAACTCTCAAAGACAATCCAAAAGGAGGGCACATAGAAGCTAAATTCCATCCCCTTACAAAAATCATAAGAGGTCTAGGGTGGATGAAATGAGAGGAAAAATGAACAAGATCAAACCTCCTACCTTTGATCGAGAACACATGAAGGATGAAGATGTTGAGACATGGTTTCTAGTCATGGGAAAATATTTCGAACTGCATAATTATTCTTCTCATGTGGAAGGAATAATTTCTATTTATCAACTTAAGGGAAAGGCATTGATGTGGTGGGATCAACGTGTGCAAGTGCATCATATCAGAGAGAAGAATGTTACATGTAAGGAATTCAAGAATCATTTTGAGAATAAATACTTAACCAAGAGGTATTATGAAAAAAAGATGAAAGAGTTCCTCGAACTCAAGATGGGCAACATGAGCATTGATGAGTATGAAAAGATATTTTTAGAACTGTTGAAGTACGTCTCCTTCTTCAATGATGAAACAGTTAAGATTCAAATATATTTGAGTGAGCTTCCATCTTTCATTAGTGATAAAATTCAGTATGATGATCCTAAGAATTTGGAGGAAACAATAAGGTGAGATAAGTACTTACACGATCAACATAAGGAAAATCCTAGTTTCCAAATATATTGGGAATAAAAGAAGAAATTCAATATGGAGTAGAGGAAGAATGGGAACACGACACCCTTCTTTAGAAATAGTTCTCAGGGACAAAAAACCCCTAGAAAGCCCAGAATTACTGAGACAGGTGGATAAAGGCCACGGAAGACACCCATTAAATGTTGGGGTTGTAATGGAGATCATATGTATAGATATTTTCCACACAAAAGTGATTGTTTGATAGTTTTCCATAATGTACAATAAGTTGAAACAATGGAGGACATGGGAAGAATTGTTCCAAGGATCTACGAAACCCTGGACAAAAAGAAAGTAGAGTTTTAATCACACATTATTGAAGTAGAAGGTATGATCAATAACCATGCCTTTACTATTTTAACATATTTAGGAGCTAGTCATATATATATAGATCCTAAGGTAGTGTAAATATTGTAATTTCCAATAAGAAAGAATGGGAAATCTTTGTTGGTGTAGCTGGATACAGGAGCCAAGAGAAAATTTGTTGAGCTGGTTAAATCATGTCAAGTGGACATGAATGGATGGGTACAAAGGAAGATTTGAACATCATGCCCATGAGTTCATATGACTGTCTAATTGGTATGGATTGGTTGAACCAACACCATGCTATCTTATACTGCCATAACAAGGCATTTACTTTCCTGAATGAGGAAGGGAACCCAAGAAGAGTCCAAGGAATTCAGAGGGAAGTTACTGTCCGAGAGATCTCAACAATGCATATGAAGAAGTGTTATAAGAAGGACTGCTAAATATTTGCAACTCATATGGATGAAGCACCTAAGGATTGGGTACTGAATATTGAGGATCATGTGGTCCTGAAAGATTGTGAGGATGTGTTCAAGGATATACCAGGATTACCTCCAAAAATACATCTTGAAGAGAATCTGAAGAAGGTGTATATACACCCAAGTGTGTCACCTTGGGGTGCCATAGTTTTATTTTTAAGGAAGAAGAATGAGAATTTGAGATTGTGTATTGACTTTAGAAAATTAAACAAAGTAACTATAAAGAACAAGTATCCTTTTCCAAGGATTGAAGATCTCTTTGATCAGTTAAAGGATGCAAGGATATTTTCAAATATTGATCTCAAATCTAGTTACCATCAAGTAAGGATCATATATGAATACATTAGCAATAATTCCTTCAGGAAAAGGTGTGGTCATTATGAATTCACAGTGGTTCCATTTGGGTTATCAAATTCACTAGCTGTTTTCATGTGCTTAATGAATGGTGTTTTCCGGGAATACTTAGAAAAATTTGTCATTGTATTTTTTGATCACATCCTTGTATATTCAAAGTTAGAAAAAAAAATGATCATCACTTGAGGATGTGATGCAGGAGCATCATCATAAAAGTGGACATGGAGGAAAACTCAACATCCCAACACACATTTTGAATAAAGTTTGAATTTCAAAAAGAACATGTCATGAAATATTTTGAAAAAACTATAATCAATTAACATCTTTAATGTTTAGGAGTGGAGCCATCGCAGGATATCAATGGGGGATACATTTTCTTTAATATATCTAGTTACAATATAGATTCAATGTATTTTCTCTTATCTATTTGTCTCAAACATTTATTGTAATAATCCTTAGTATTTGTAAGCTTTTAATTTGATAAGATGACACTAAGGTAGTCGGAGGGAAAAACTCTATCAGCTCTTTTGTATAAATAAATGTATTGTTGTCCAGAAGAGGCTACTAAATTTATCATTTTAGTTTATGTAGTTGTATATGTTGTAGAATTTTCTGAATCTTATCAGAGTGTATGAATACATGTATATTTTCAGTTGAATGAATATAGCAGAGAAGCATTGTTCCAAATGTTTGGTGTTGCTATTGTTGTGTCTATCTCACTGAATGGTAGGATTTATGTTTAATTGCAATTTATGTTGTTTACTTGTTCTTATGTTTATGAATGAATTTACATTGTTGAATGTATGAATCTGTAAGAGTTTAGATAATTTTTAGTTGTTTCTCTTTACGAGCTTGTGCAAGGAGTGCATATTGTCCGCAAGGAGTGCATTGATAGATTGTGTTTCGACTCTGAAGATCAGGAGAGATATATTGAACTTTTATTTGAAAGAAGTGCATAGTGTTTGGAAGGAGTGTGTTAATAGAGTCTTTGGACTCATAATCTCAAGAGAAGTATATTGAAGTTTTTTTTGAGACAAAGTGTTGAATATTTCACAAGGTGTGCACAGGCGGAAACATACTTAAGTTATTTTGTCTGGAAGGATAAATTGAGTTGAGTGAAGGTATATTGTAAGGCATGCATAGATTAAAAATTTGACTAAGTGTCGAAAAGGCATCCTAATAATTTTTGAGTTTCAAGGAGGAACAAGATCAGAAGAGATAGCAATGAGAAATTTTCAATAGAGAGGATTCTCTTAATATTCCCCAAAGTAACGTGCGAGATCCATTCCGAGGAAGTGGGATCATTATAGACCGTTAGATATAGGATATTACCACAATAGTTAGTCATGGGTTCCTTCGAAACTTTGTGAATCATAGGATTTGGAGTGTCAAGGAGTAAAAATAGCTGAGTTCTGAATGTACGGAGTGGATCCTAACCATTGATTGAAGGATGATACGTGGCAACAGATCAAAGAGTCTGGAAGGAAAAGCTCTGGAATATTTGCGTGGAGCAAAGAGCCTGTTAGCACCACCATTTTCCTTTGGTTAGGATAATTTTAGTTGAGTCATGTCTTGTGTGTCAAAGTGTGTGAGGTCAGGTACTTAACAACATAAGTGTTGAAGTTAGAAAGTGGTCGGTTGGCCCTTGGAAACGAGAAGGGATGTCAGAGTTGAAACATGTGTAAATGGTACAGGTATGTTGTTCCTAGAGAGTTAGGTCATATTAAAAGAGGATTCTCTACGCGCCCCAAGCTGAGTCAAGTAGTTAATAGAAATCGCGTCGGTGAGTGAAGTAACCATTATCAACTCATTATGAAGGATGGGAGAATGAAAAATCATGGTGTTCGTATCATGTATTCTCTGTATCCCTTATTTCCTGTACCTCATACGCATGGATGTTCTATGGAAAATTTGCAGTTCGATTTGAAACATCCAGTCGCCATGAATTCAGTGTTCCTTGGAATGATTTCTCCTTTTGCTCGATCTATTATAAATTCCAGATGCTCTGCACCCATTTTATTCGTGAAATCAGATTCATGCTCTGCCTGTAATTTTTCTTGCAAGACCAGGTTGATCGATTCTATGCGTTGGGCATTCACTAGATCCACCACGTGCAAGATAAATAGAGTTTGTGCCATGGAGAACTCCCAAAACATAAGGAAGTATGCACGAAGTGGAAGAATCTACAGGCTTGAGCCCCAAAGAGACTAGGATCCATTCTCATTCACAACAGGCATCCCCAAGGATACAAAGGGATTTTCCCCTTTACTCGTGGAAATGATGATATCACACCATGTGGAACTTGGAGTTGAAGGACCTGGACAGGAAGGAAGGATATTAAAATCCATGTTGATATAGGAGCATCACTCCACCCAAACGACGCGCCAACTAGACAACACATCAAGCACATTCAAGGAGGGAAGAGGCGCCATCCCTCTCACTTTTCCCTCATTTTCAAATTTTAAATTGCAATTAAATGTTTGTAAGGCTGGAAGAGACACGATGATTCCTTTGAGAAGATACGAGATAAGGTCACCTTTAATGGCTGATAGGATGATAAGATCTAGATCTGATTCAAACTAGATGGCCATTGAATGTAATGCATTGTAATTAATAAGAGTAGGTATATGGAGGAAGATCTCGAGAAGTCCCTTTTGTAAAAGAACTTTTGTATCTAGATTCATTAAATTAAAAGATATTAGAACATGTTAGAGAGTAATATAGGAAGTTGAGGGGAGAAGATAGAGCCGAGACTCTGTTGCAGTCCAAGTTTTTGTACACATTGTAACAAACATTCTAAGATTAATACAAAGCAGTTTTTCCTGCCCATGAATTGTCTGTGTGTGTTTATGAGTTTATGATGTAGATGTATGTGATAGGTTTCCATCCACAACAATATATAGAATTCTCTATCTATGATTTTGTTAAATTGTTTCTGGTTTCTTTAGGCTGTGCAAAGAGTGCACAACATAGCGTTGAAAATCTGTAGCCAATGCAAGGAGTGCATATCTGAATTCTGCATAGAGTTCAAGGAAGAATGTGCCAGGAGGGCACACCAAAAGGATTTACAGAATCAAGGGAGGAGTCTCATAGTTACTAAAAACTCTGGAGGAAATATTGTGGAGAGGAAGCATAAAGAGAACATAATTGTTGAGTATTTTGTAGAGCTCTGCCAGGTGGGCATTGAGCAGGTGCAAGTGTGCACAAGGAGAACTCTCTGTCGAGTTCAAGAAGAAGAGTATCAGATGAAGATACTCACAAAGTTACTGAATACTCTGGAAAGATCAACAAGGAGTGCTTGAGTATAAGTTGCCAAGAGGGAACTTATATCCCTTCAAGGAGCGAAAGGGACATAGAATTTTGAGATATGAGTAGTTGAAGCTCGAGGATGAAACAAAGTTGTTGAACACTCTAGAGGAAGACCTATGAAAGGAGTGCACCAGGCCAAGACTCATATGAAGTGTTGAAATACAACCATCTAAAGGCCAGTCAAAGCACAAGGCATGTGCAAAGGAGAGAAATTGTTTTCAAGTTCGTAAGTTCAGTAGGTTGAGCACAGGACATGCCAGGTGGGCACCAGAAGTATTTTGGAAGATGAAGAAGGGTCGAGTCCCTTAGAGACTAAGCAAGATGAAATATTAGGAGGAGTAATGCAATTTTTCATGTAGAGCACAGGTGTGCACCAAGGCGAGGTGAAATTCCATCGACAAAATCTCAGGAGGGAAAACATTGTCGATACCCAATACATCAAGGATCGAGGGAGGTGGTTGAAAGGTGAAGCCTTTGAAACCTTTGACTTATTCCAAGTTTGGGAGAAAGAAAACTCTCAAGAGAAGGAGTGATATTTGTCATTAGATCAACTGCAGAGGAATATATCTGGCCATCGAATCTCACGTCCAGACACCCATAAGAGTGCACAGGAGGAGGACAGATCTCATGCATTGGATCTGAGTGCGTGGAAAAACATTCGTTGGATCCATGTAAGGTGAACATACCTTAACCATTTGAAGGTTCACAGGACAGTGGACTTTGTGAATTCATGAAGTTCTAAAATCATTGGAACTGTCCATCATTAGGGTCGATAGCTGGTAGCAGATCCGAGAGTTTGAAGAATCGAACTTTGAAACATTTGTAAGGGGAAGAGTGGAGTTGATCCTAACCATTGGCACTAGGAAGGACACGTGGTGATAAATCAATTTTTTTTTTATTCACATATTGAAAAATCCCAAGGTAATGGTTTTGAGAAATCGCGAAGTCCGAGTTCATGAAATTGGTCACAACCAATTGATCATAGAGGGTTGTGGGTCGTTGATCTGAAGTGGGCGAATCTTGGGAGATCAGGAATTGGGAGAAGAGACGTCAGCAGTCCTCCAACTTCATGAAGCGTGAAGTCATGATTCGTGATGTCGAGAGGAACTTTATGCTCGATTCTAGTTCACACAGGTGAAGTTCGCGAGGACCTGTGGATTTGTTTTGTGAAGGTTCCAGCAGGGACCTGAAGAGATTCTTCCACTTGATATTAGAGGAATATCGATAGACTAGAAGGTTAGAAGACCCCGCTGAGGTGGGGGTGTATGCATCACCTATCTCCCCAAAAACATATACCTCAAATAAGGGGTAGGCCAAAAAAGAATAGGGAATCTGGGGAAACTTGGATCCTAGACGAGCCGCACATAAGATCGTTTGCTGAAAAATTACTTATGCGCATTTTTCGGCTAGAACCTGTTGAAGGTACAAGCCCAGAAAGTGAGAGAATAAAAAGAAGGATGGATGCTGCGGGTACAAATGATCAAGATCCATTTCAGCAGCTAAAGCGGGAGAAACTAGCTATCCCCAAACTTTACTAGGAAAAGAAGGAGCTGAGACAACAACTAGTGACAAAGACCATTGAAGTGTCAGCAACGCAAAGCCATGAAGGGAACGTGACGTGGCTCAAAATATATCTCAGAGAGGAATAGGATGCAATCATACAACTACACAAAGCACAAAGGCTTTCAAAAGAAAGGTATGGGAAGCATTCTAGAGAATGTGAAGTGACCGAGGAAAAAGCCCGCGTAGCTCTCACCAACGAACATACGAAACAAGATTAAATGAGTTATTCCTGTCTCCGCAAACATAAATAAAATCTTGACATTTTTTAAGGAGACATCACCCTAAGACATTTTTTTGTTTTGATAATGGCCATGACAATCAACAACCACTTGCCACACACATTCCTTGAGCAAATGAGCGACAAAAATTAAAGTCACTACAATAGATAGCAAGATTTTAACAAACACTTGTCCGTTCAGATATCTGATTGAAGGAAATAATTGACACATCACTATATCATGACGAGACCTGATCGATAACCAAATCCCCATGGTGGATTATAAATAGTCATGATGTAGCCAGATGTATCTGCTATCTATTTTTGGAAAAGCATCATGCAAAGTGTCATTTAGCGCAAACAGTCAGTTCCCTAGTTTTTATAGATATTAGTAAGAAGAGTAGGGCATCCCAAGCGGCTCCCTCGCCTATATATTTGATCTTTTCGATGTAATTCAGGTTGGTTGGCAAAAATTTAGTACAGAAAGTGTTTATTGAATGTAGTTTGAGTTGGATCGAAATTTAATGCAAAAGTCCTGAAGCTTTGATGAAAAGATTCTAATTTTAGCAATTGGATGTATTGTTTCCTTTCTTTCTATACGTACTTCTTGTACTCTTTATTCATATCTATTTCTATCTAAATAGGAACATATTTTCAAACCTGGGATTCACTGTGCAGTTCCCTGGGATTCATGCCGTTTAGACAAAACAGTTTCCTCTAAGTTAAACTCCGAATTAATCCTTAGCGGTGCTCCGAGTTGCTTTCTGTATTTTCTCCCCGCCTCACACAATGATTTTACACTAAATAATTTTTATCTCTTAACCTTTATGCTCTCAAGTTCAATCACCAAGTCATTTGTTTCTATCATTTTCTCGAATCGACTCCATAGCCCAAGGTCTTACTCTCGTGCACCAATATAACTAGAACCCATTATTTCAAAGGTGTTAAATCTAGACAACAACTTTAAATCCATATCCTGTACCGAGACAAAGTCTCCTGAGAGAGCCCTCTCCAGGTCTGAAAGGATATATTCAGATCTCAAAGTTGGTTGAAATAGTTACCTCTTTCATCTATTTATTAGCCGAATATATTTACAAAGTGCTAACAGATCCAAAAATCTCGAAGTCGCAAAGTAGCAGAGCCCATCAAGGCCATCGGTCTAAGGAAGGACACACGGTGGAGATCCATGTACTCTGGGAGAAGAGTGCTCCGGAAGAAAATGAGTGTGGTGAAGAACAAACTCTCGAAGTCTCAATTTCCAAAGTAAATAGTAGCCATATATCTGTGGAAGACATGTGTCAACCGATCGTGGACTTCGGAGAAGAGAGAAAGGGGAATGTGGAGCGGTGATTGAAGGGTCACTCGAAGGATAATATCATTCGTAGATTGAGATGAGCACTTCGTGCTCGATCCTTAACTTCACGTGGAAGTAATTTTGGGAGAAAAGGATTTGAAGCATTTGAAACTCCCAAACTCCAAAGTCCTGAGGTAGATCACAAACTTCTATCAAGAAGGACGCGTTACACTTAATCTGTAACTTCAAGTAAAGGACACTCCAGAGTAATTGAAGAGTGAAGGCACATGAACTCCCGAAGGCCAGAGTGTCGGAGTTCATCTGAACTGTTCATTGGGATAAGACACGTGGAGAAAGATCCGCCACTTTGGAGGATTGATACTCCAAGAGAATGAATGAGGAGGGACATTGATTGCAAGTCACCTGAAGTGTACATGAAGGGCATATATCAACCATCAATTAGGATGACCATGCGGAGCTCGATATGTAACTCTTGGTATAGAGTACTCTAGGGAAAAGGATTTCCGGAGTACTCTTGGTATAGTCGGAGTCCTGAAGTATATCACAGTCATTGGATTTCAGGGAAGTGTGGAATGTAGATCTGTTCCAGGTGATTCCACGAGTCTAGAGTTCGAGGGAAAAGGGAGTAAGATGCTTGAAAAATGTATTAAGTGCAAAGCCGCAAAGGGAATTGGCCCATGTTCATAGCCTGTGGTAATATCATAGAAGGATTCTAGCATGAGTGTTAGCATTCAAAATTTGGTGTTGCCCGAATCGCCAGAGAGTAGGGTTGCGGGTAAGTTGAACCTACAGGTAACAACAAAGGGACATGTGTTTCATTTTTTTCAGGGTATAGTAGAGGCCCGAAGAGCCGGTTCGACTCATGATTTTGAATATCCTTGACCGGGAGGTCAGGCATCCCCGAGAAGAGAAGGGGGGGTATGCGTCAAGTGGTATTAGATCCATAAAGAGCCTAATATTGTGCTCTGTGAGTGAATAAAAGGTAATCACAATGAAAAATAGGAGACATGCAGAGCCACCTGTAGAAAATTGAGCTGTGGAAAGGGAGATGAGAGAAATCCGAGAAATATTGGATGCTTTGAGACAATGAAAATGAGAGCACCTGATGCTCGAGATGTCAATGATGTAGAAATATAAGAGAGAGAAGTTGAAGAGGTTGTAGCAGAGGATGCTATGAAATAACGCTTTCTAAAAGTTATTAAATTGGGAGCTAGAGAAAATATAAACATCCCAATGTATGAAGGAAAGTTAGATGTTGAATAATTGCTTGATTTGATACAAGTAATGGATAAGTACTTCGATTATGAAGACGTTGATGAGAAGAAAAAGGTGAATCATGCTATCATCACATTGAAAGGACATGTAACATTGTTGTGGGATGAACTGCAGGATTACAAAATAAGTAAAGGTAAGAAAAAGATTAAGAGTTGGGATAGAATGGTAGCCAAGATGAAAGCTAAATTCATACCCCAAGATTACGAGATAAATATGTTGAGGAGGATGCAAACCCTGAGACATAAAGGAATGATAGTAAAAGAGTACACATAGGATTTTTAGAAGATGAACATCAAGTATGGACAGAGAGAAAGACATGAGGAAAAGGTTTCCAGGTATATCAATGTCCTGAGATATGAAATCCAGGATGAGATCAACATGACGACAGTAAGGAAAGTGGAGAACTCTTATCAAATTTCTCTAAAAGCAGACGAAAATTTGGCCAGGAAGCAAATGCAGTGAAGCAAAGGTAGGAGTCCACACAAAGCTAAGGGAATTGTCCATGACAAGGCACAAAATCCCAAGGATGAGACTGAAAAACCACATAGTCATTCAGAAAGAGGAGGAAGTTCCCGAGTAAGACAGTATGGTGGTAGAAATTATTTTGCTCGAGGAAGAGGCAGAGGAGGATAAGTGAAGTGTTATTCCTGTGGAAAGACATGACACATGTCTTGGGAATGCCCCGACAGAAAGAAAGAAGGAGGAGGTGAAGCTCACATTTAGGAAGCGCAAAAGAGGAATGTTGAGGTAGAAGGTGCAGAAGATAGGAAATCATTAATGGTGAATAAGGTTCTCTTGAAGCCAGAACCAGAGGTTGAAAAATGAGTGCAGAGGAACAGTTTGTTCAGAACTTCTTGCAAGACTAAATATAGAGTATGAAAGGTAATAATTGACAGTTGGAGCACTAATAAATTAGTATCCACATAGATGATGGAGAAATTGGAGCTAGAAACAACTGCACATCCAAGTCCATATAAGGTCTCATGGTTGCAGAAAGGTCACCAGGTAATGATATCTAAACAATGCCTAGTTGAATTTAAGATAGGAGGATATAGAGATGAGATTTTGTGTGATTTGATTCCCATGGATTTATGTCATGTTTTGTTAGGGAGACCATGGCAGTTTGAAAGGAATTTCATTCATGAAGGGAGAAAAAATACTTATACTTTGGAGAATAATGGTAGGACACACATGTTATTGACGATATAGGAAAATAAAGTAAAGGAAGAAACCAACACAAGTATACTTCTCATGAGTGGGAAGGAACTCCTTAGTGAATTCAATAAGGAATAGGAGATGGAATTTGATGTGGTGAGGAAACCAAGAGTTATTCTTACAAGTATTTATATGGAGGATCTACATGAAGAAATTAAGGAGATGTTAGAGAATTTTTCTCACATAGTAGTGGATGAGTTACCCAACTCAATACCACCTATCGAGAGTATCATCCATCACATTGATTTAGTACCAGGAGCAAGTTTTACGAACACGGAAGCATACAGATTAACACCTCAAGAGAATGAGGAGTTAAAAAGACAAATCCAATATTTGATGGAAAAGGGATTGGTCAGAGAAATCTTGAGTCCATGCGTTGTACCAACTATGTTGAGTACAAAAAAAGATGGAGGATGGAGAATGCGTACAGAATCAAGGGCCATAAAAAAAATCACCATCAGGTACAGATTTCCATTTCCAAAGCTGGATGACTTAATGGATTGTTTGAGTGGAGAAATCTATTTTTCAAAGATATATTTGAAAAGTGGGTATCACTAGATAAGAATGAGAGAAGGTGATGAGTGTAAAACAATCTTCAAGAAAAATGAGGGGTTGTATGAATGGTTTGTTATGCCATTTGGCTTAACAGATTCCTCAAGTAATTTTCTGAGGTTGATGCAGCAGGTATTAAAATATTTCATTGGCAAGTTTGTGATTGTGTATCTAGATGATATAATAATCTTTAGTAAAACCAAAGAAGAGCATTTGAGACACTTAACATTGGTAATGAGAATATTGCAGAAAGATAAATTGTTGAAAAATATGAAGAAATCCTCTTTTATGAAAACACAACTCATTTATTTGGGTTTTGTAATCTCTTCAAATGAATTGAAGATGGATCCAGAGAAGGTGAGAGTAATCAAAGAATGGCCATCTCTAGGGAGCATATTCGAGGTGAGAAGCTTCCATGGATTAGGGAGTTTCTATCGGAAGTTCATTAGAAAGTTCAATGGAATTTGTACATCGATGTTAGATACGGTGAAGAAGAGACACAAGTATTTTAAGTGGATAGAAGAAGCTGAGAAAGGTTTCAGGATATTAAAGGAGAAGATAACAAAACAATTGATTCTAGTCTTTATAGATTTCGGGAAGACCTTTCAAGTAAGATGTGATGCTAGTGGAGTTGCAATTGGAGCAGTCTTGAGCCAAGACAATAGGCATGTTTCATATTTCATTGAGAAGTTGAATGAAACCAAGAGGAAGTACTCCACATATGATAAAGAATTTTATGCAATAATTCAAGCCTTATAGAAATGGAGGTACTATCTTGTACCAAAAGAGTTTGTTTTGTATAGCGATAATTAGGTTTTACAATTCATAACCAAATAGGAGAAGATAAATCAAAGACATGCTAAATGGATAGAGTTTATGGAAAATTTCCCTTTCATCATTAAACATATTTTCGGTAATGCTAGAAAGGTTTCTAATTAATTGAGAAGGAGATGTCTAATTCTACAGGAATTTCAAGTGAGAACCTTAGGGTTTGAGCACCTTAAGGAGATGTATTATGATGATCCAGATTTTAAAGAGGCATATGAAGCATGTGAAAATAATGTGATTAAAGACAAAATTCAGTGGACATAGTATCTGATTCAATATGGATTGATGTTTAAAGGTTGTTAGTTGTGCATACCAAAGTGCTCAATGAGAGAGAATCTGCTGAAAGAAAAACATAGTGGAGGTCTAGAAGGAAATTTCAGCCATGAAAAGACATTTGCACAGTTGAAATTTCATACTATTGGCCAAGTATGAGATCATGCATGAATAATTTTGTGAACAAATGTAAGTTCCAGCATGCAAAAGGAAAGAAACATAACACTTTATTGTATCATCCATTGCCTATTCTAGATAGGCCTTCGGATGTAATAAACATAGATTTTGTGTTGGGATTTCCAAGGACACAAAAGGAAAGTGATTCCATATTTGTGGTAGTTGATAGATTTTAAAAGATGGAACGCTTTATCCCATGCCAGAAAACTCATGATGCAATACAGATTGATTTTTTTTTTTCAAGGAATTTGTGAGACTTCATGGGTTGCCAAGGAGTATTGTCTTAGATAGGGACACAAAATTTGTTGGTCATTTCTGGAGAACATTATGGAAGAAACTAGGGGCAAAACTATCCTTTAGTTCTTCATATCAAACTCAAACAAATGGACAGAATGAGGTGGTAAATCAGAGTTTAGGAGACTTGCTGAGGAGTTTGGTAACTGAACATCATAGTCAATGGGATCAAATTATGTCACAAGCAAAGTTTGCATACAATGACTCAGTAAACAAAAGTATAGGAAATATTCCATTCCAAATAGTGTATGGAATGAAGCCAAGAGGAGTATCAGAGTTGAGAGATATGGAGCATAGTGAATTTATAAGCGTTGGAGCAAAAGACTTCATTGCAACAATGCAAAAGCTTCACGATTAGATAAAAAAGGAGTTGCAAAATAACTGTAAGAGTACAAGAGCAAAGTTTATCAACATAAGAGAGAACTTGAGTTTGAAGTTGGAGATCAAGTTCTATCAGATCTTAGGAAGGAGAGGTTCCCAAGGGGAGCATATAATAAAATAAAAATGAAGAAAATAGGACCATGCAAGATCCTAAGGAAATTTGATGCTAATTCTTATGAGATAGAGCTACCAAAGGGAGTGGGTATATCGTCCATATTCAACATTTCAGACCTGTATCCTTACAGGGAAGATGACACAAAAGGATCAGAAGATCAGAAAGAGATTCAGTGGGAGAAAAATATGCATGTAGAATAAAATCCGTAGATGGAGAAGATCATAGGTCAGTGGACTAGTAAGAAGACCAAGAGAAAGACATATTTTCAGTATTTAGTAAAGTGGAATGGACACCCAATAGAAGATGCTAGTTGGGTAAATGAAGCAGATATCCAGAAGTACGAAAAGTCAGTACAAGAGCTCATGGACAAGAGTCCATGAATTTTTGTCCAGAGGAGTATGATGGAGGAGAATCATCATCAAAGTCCACATGGAGGACAACTTAGAATCCTAGTGTGCATTTTGAAGAAATTTTGAATTTAAAAAAGAACATGTCATGAAATATTTTGAAAATATTGTAATCAATGGACATCTTTAATGTTTAAGAGTAGAGCCATCGTAGGATATCGATGGGGGATGTATTTTCTTTAATATAGCTAGTTTCGATACATATTCGATGCATTTTCTCTTATATGTTTGTCTTGAACATTTATTGTAATAAGCCTTATTAGTTGTAAGATTTAATTTGATAAGATAACACTAAGGTAGTCATAGGGAAAATCTCTATGAGCTCTTTTGTATAAGTAAATGTATTGTTGTCCAGAAGATGTTGTTGAATTTATTATTGTAGTTGTTGTAGTTGTATATGATGTAGAAGTTGCTAAAGCTTATCAGAGTGTATGAAAAAATGAATATTTTTAGTTGAATGAATATAGCAGAGAAGAATTGTTCGAAATGTCTAGTGTTGCTATTGCTATGTCTATCTGAATAAATGGTAGGAATTCTGTTTAATTGAAATTATTTGTTATTTACTTATTCTTATGTTTATGAATGCATTTACATGGTTCAATGTATGAATCTGTGAGAGTTTAGATAAGTTTCAATTATGTCTCTTCATGATCTTATGCAAGGAGTGCATATTGTTCGCAAGGAGTGCGTTGACAAAGTCTGTTTCGACTCAGAATATCAAGAGAGAAAACTTGAAATTTTATTGGTAAGAAGTGCATAATGTCTGCAAGGAGTGCATTGACAGAGTCTTTGGAATCATAAGCTCAATATGAGTAGCTTCATGTTTTGTTTGAGACAAAGTGCTAAATATTTTGCAAGATGTGTGCAGGAGGAAACATACTTAATTTCTTTTGTCCGGGAGGAGAAATTGAGTTGAGTGAAGGTATGTTGCAAGGTGTGCATAGATTCAAAATTTGATTAAGTGTCGAAAAGGAGTCTTGAGAAGTTCATATTTTCAAGGAGGAACAAGCTTAGAAGATATAGCGATGAGAAGTTTTCAATAGAGAGGAGTCTCTTAAGATTCCCCAAAGTAATGTACGAGATCCATCCAGAGGAAGTGGGATCATTCCAGACCGTTAGATATGGGAGAGTTGCACAAAAGTTAGTCATGGTTTCCTTGAGAACTTCGTGAATAAAATGATTTGGAGTGTTCATGAGTAAAAATTTCTGAAGTCTGAAGCTTTGAAGTGGATACTAGCCATTGATTGAAGGAGGATATGTGGAAGCATATTAGAGAGTCCAAAAGGAAAAGCTCTGAAATATTTATGTGGAGCAAAAAGCCAAAACTCCCAAAGTTGAGAAGTAGCAGATTCCATCAGGGTCGTCGATCTGAGGAATAACACGCGACATAGATTCGTTTACTCTGATAGAAAATGAGTGTGGTGAAACAAAAACTACCGAAGTCTGAATTACCGAAGTAAATCGTAGCAATATATATATGGAAGACATGCATCAACAGATCGTGAAATTTGGAGAAGAGAGAAAGGAGAAAGAAGAGCGGTGACTGAAGGGTCACTCGAAGGATAATCTCAGCCATAGATTGAGACAAGCATGTGACACTCGATCCTTAACTTCGCATGGAAGTAATTCAGGGAGAAAAGGATTTGGAGCGTTCAAAAATCCTGAACACTGAAGTTCCAAAGTAGATCACAACCGTTGATAAAGAAGGACGTGTGGCACTTGATCTATAACTCCAGGTAAAATTCACTCTAGAGGAATTGTAATGTGAAGTCACATGAAATCTCGAAGGCCAAAGTGTTAGATTTTATCTTAACCATTTGTTGGGATAGGACGTGTGGCGAACTATCTACCACTTCGAAGGATTGATACTCCAGGAGAATAAACAAGGAGGGACATTGAATGCAAGTCACCCAAAATGGAAATGAAAGGAGGATATCGACCGTCGATCGAGATGAGCACTTGGTGCTCGATCTGTAACTCCAAGTACATAGTACTCCAGGGAAAAGGAATGTTTGTAACACTCAAAACTATCAAAGTTGGAGTCCTAAAGTATATCAAAGTCGTTGGATGTCAGGGAAGCGCGAACCATAGATCTGGTCCGAGTGATTCCGCGAGTCTGGAGTTTGGGGGAAAAGGGAGTAAGATGCTTGAAAAAGTTCTAAAGTGTGAAGTCGCAAAGGGAACTGGCCCACGGTCATAACCCGTGGTCATATCAGAGAAGGAGTCTAGCATGGGGGTTATCATTTGAAATTTAGTGTTTCCCAGAGCACGAGAGAGAAGGGTTGCGAGTAACTTGAACCTGAAGGTAACATCAAAGGGACTTGTGTGTCATTTGTTTCATGGTCTAGTAGAATCGTGAAGATCTGGTTTAGCTTAGGAGTATGAATATCCTTGATCAGGAGGTTAATCAACCCTGAGGAGAGAAGGGGGGGTTTATTTTAGGATGGTGTTACAAGTGTTAAGAGAGCACCAACTGTATGCCAAATTGAGAAATTGTTCATTTTATCAGAACCGAATTCACTATTTGGGGAATAATATATCTGAACAAGGGATAGCAGTGGACCCTGAAATTATTGGGTGGATAACACCTAATAATGTGACATAAGTCAAATCCTTCATGGGTCTAGATGGCTACTACAAAATATTCATTGCAGGGTTTTCGAGGATTTCTCACCCGATCACTTCCTTGCATAGGAAGGGGGTGAAGTTTCAATGGAAAAAAAAATGTGAAAAGAGCTTCCATCAATTGAAGCAGTTGTTAACCAGTTCTCCAATTATGAGGATTTTTGATCTGAATGAATATTTCTTGGTTTGCATAGATGCATGCAAAGAAAGACTTGGTGGATTCCTTAGTCAGAACATATTTGTGGTACGTTTTGAAGCCAAAAAATTGAAAGAGAATGAAAGGCTCTACGCCACTCATGATTTGGAGTTGGAAGCAATAGTACACGCCTTGAATAAGTGGAGGCACTACCTCATGGGAAAAATATTTGAGTCGAAAACAAACCATAATGGTCTAAAATATTTGTTTGATCAACCAACTTTCAATGCCAGGCCTAGAATATGGTTAGAATTCGTATATGAGTATGACTTTGATATCAATCACATCAAAGGACAAGAGAGCAACGTGGTTGATGCACTTTGCAGGAGAGTGCTTGAAGTCCATGCTACAACCATTATCATGTATCAAACTTATCTTAAAGGAATAATTTCTGAGGCTGTAAAAACAAATTTGCATTACATGGAGATAGTAATAAAATTACAACAAGGTAAAATGTAGCAGAAGGTTGAAGATTATAAATTGGGAAATGATGAAATTATCCTATACAGGAACATGATTTATTTACCCAATTCTCATGAATTGAGGAGTATGATATTGAAAGAGATGAATAATGTACCTTATGTCAGACACCCAGGATATCAAAAAATAGTCGCAGCAGTCAAAAGCCAATACTATTGGCCAGACATGAAGAAAGAAATTGTTGAGTACATTGCTAAACGCATGGAGTGTCAAAATTTCAAGGTTAAGCATAGACACCCAACTGGGTTGTTGCATCCATTTCCCATTCCTAGGTGGAAGTGGGAAGTGGTGTCAATGCATTTCATCACCAAATTACCCAAAATAAGAAAGCATCATGACTATATCACGATGGTGGTGGAAAAGATTACTAAGTTGCCCATTTCATTCCAATGAAGATTACTCACAAGGAAACCAATATTTTTGATATTTATATGAGGGATGTAGCATGCTTGCATGGCATACCCAAGACAATTGAGTCTAACAGAGACCCAAATTTTACCTCAAAGTTCTGGAGGGGATTATTTAAAGGGATCAAAATAAATTTGAACTTCAACACAACTTATTATCCCAAGTTTGATGGGAAAATAGAAAGGATAAACCAAGTGATAGAGGATATGATAACAATGTACATGATGGATACACCATATAAATGGGAAGAATATATACACTTGGTAGAATTTTCTTACAATAATGGGCACCAAGCATCGTTGAAGATGTTCCTATTTGAGACACTTTATGGAAGAAAGTTCAACACACCAGTAACATGGGACAACCCAACAGATAAAGCATTAGTAGGGCCAGAGTTTCTCAGGGAAATGAAAGAGAATATGTCAAATATTAAATAGAATTAAAAAGTTTCCCAAGACATGAAGAAAATCTATGCTAACAAGGTAGAACTCACAGAGATTTTAAAGTGGGTGATCATGTATTCTTGAAAGTGAAGG
This sequence comes from Picea glauca, assembly GCA_000966675.3. Taxonomy (NCBI): domain Eukaryota; kingdom Viridiplantae; phylum Streptophyta; class Pinopsida; order Pinales; family Pinaceae; genus Picea; species Picea glauca. Next base: position 22,204 of record JZKD02S0181064.1, read on the forward strand.
CCAACAGAGGTTCCCTGAAGTTGGGAAACTATTCCAAGTTGGTAGATAGATACTATGGACCATTTGAAATCCTAGAAAGGATTGGACCAATATCTTATATGATTGCATTGACTACATCTATTACAATTCATAATTTATTCCATGTATCATTGCTTAAGAAATATATACCTGGTGCTAATCATGTTATTGATTGGCATGTGATTCAGGTGGAGTAAGAAGGCACTTTTCAAGTGCATCCAGTACACATTCTAGACTAGAAAAACAAGAAGCTATGGAATCGATCCATCGAGCTTGTAAATGTCCAATGGACATGGTACAATCCTAAGGATGCCACTTGGGAGCACGAAGAGGCCATGTGGGTAGAATAACCACATATTTTTGAAGATTTTTGAAAATCTTGTTGTAATATGTAAATATGATGCACTGAGGACAATGCATAAATAAGGGGAGGGGATTGTAATACCCCAAGACCAAGCCCCTATTGAATTGTAATTATGTTTATAGGTTGGTGATTCAACTGTTTATAAGTTGGGAGGATTATTTTAATATTAGGCTGAAGAGATTATATGATAAGGTTAACAAGCCTAATTTTTTATATGTAATTATATAGATCATTAATAAAAATACATCGTTGTGTGTAGA
>JZKD02S0181086.1:0-22844 GCA_000966675.3 Picea glauca
TGTCATAGTCTTCTCCCTCCTTCTGGAAGAACCTATGAATCTTACAATGCTTCCATTCATAAGTTTTTTTCACATTGTTCTTTGTCATAACTGTTAGCACTAGGAATCACCTTTAGATTGTATGGAAGGCAAGCCCAGTACCCATCAGGTTATATGTGAATGTAAAAGATTTTTGAGGGGTCAAATCGATAAGACTCAAGATGATAATGTTCCAATTCATAAATCAAGGCTAGCATGCACGAGAAATCAAGGTCTAGGCTAGATTCAATCAGTAAGTGGGAGTAAGTTTGAATAGATGGAAGACTTCAATGAGAGGAATGTAGAGGTTGTTGTAAACATCAGGTCTACAGACAACCTAAGGAAGAAATAATTTTAACACAAGATATTCTTGAGTTCATAACTTAAGGACACTAACGAAACATCATATTAATATAATAATCAAACATACATCATAAAATCATAACATCACCACAACGATTCATGTGAATCATTCAAAGCATGAACACTTTAGCATCAGAATAAAATAAGATGGAAAGAGAAGYTGATTTCTATTAACCAGGATGTCTCAAATCAAGTACATAACTAGTTCACAATAACTCCATCAAAATATTACAATATAAGGGATCCTTTCTCAACCATTCGAACCTACTAAATCATTTCATCTATCTATTTATACCAAAAAAGGGAGGCAATAGCTAGAGGTGCGAGATGGCCTCCTTCCCATGAAAATCTCTAAGAATTTATTCCATCTAACAACTTGACTAACAACCTATGCTATAAAATGGGAAAGTGTTGGTGACTAATCCAAGAAATATTTGAACTAACTTGATCCCCATTTGGTGTGCAACTCCTTGTTTTCCATGTGTCCTTCAAGGGAATGTGGCTGTCATCATGCTGCCAGCTGTTGTTTCTACAATTCTCTCCATCATCAACTATCCAAAAATTTGTTAGCTCGACCCTCCTAGATTATTGGTATCTGTTGGTAGCATATTTGGGTAGCACTCTGAGTAGCGCACTTTGTATTTCCTTCACCAAATTTCATGATATTCTGTAGCGCAACCTCAAAACTAGACAAGTAGAAAAGGTAGCGCCAAACCTTCATATCCTCTATGCAAACTTTAGTCTCCACGATAATTTAGGTAGCGAATTTCGGTAGCACCATTTTGGTGTGTCTCTGTGAAAACTTCGCCTCTGCCAGAAATTTGGTAGCGAATTTAGGTAGCGCTACTCTGGTGTGTCTCTGTGTACACTTCCGTCTCTTCCAAGATTTCGGTAGCTCCCACCTGTGCATTCTATCAAACTTTAGGTAGCGCCATAAAAATATGCAACACCTTCACTTGAACATGTATAGAATGGGTAGCAACCTTGGGTAGTAGTAGCTTCATAAGTCTTAGGCGTTTCGGCAACATTATGGGTAGAAAACTGGTGGAATATCAAAAATAGACTATTCCATAGCGCTATAGTGCTACAGAATGTCTTCACTATTACTGTCGAAGGGATCAATTCTTTATAAAAACCCAAAACTCTAAACAGTAAGCACTGGAATCCTATATAGGTGGCAGAGGTAGTGTTTCATCAATAGTTTATCTTAAAAAAAAGGGACCATCTTCAAAAATGGAGCTCACCTTTTACCAACTACTTCATTAAACTGGCACTTAAATTGACACTCTTTCTTGGAGAAAGAGGATCCTCCTTTGGCCCAACAAGCTTCTTCCTTTTAGTAGTGACAGACTTCTTCAATGGAGCTATTCTCTCCTTCATTGTTGGTGTCTCATTTTCAATAGTAGCTTCAACCAATAACTACAAGTTCCTTTGAGCCACTTCATCTTTAAAATGTTTCAACTCTGCTTTGAGCTTTCTATTCTGAGACTGAAAGCCTCTATTCTTCCTGTAAATGTTTTTGAGTTGCCTATGGAAAGGTTGGGCCTTTCTTGCTGCAAACCTTGCTAGGTTAAGAGTGTGGTTGTATCCATCCATGAGTTATTTCATCTTAACCCTGTCAGACATGGCTTCTTCCCTCAACCGAGCCACCTCCTTCCTAACATCCCTAGGTTGCTTGATTAATCTTTTGAATGTCTGGCTGTCAGGTGGAGTAGTGATGTGAACAGTCTCAATAGTTTTTTTCATGGTCTCCTCTTCCTGCTGCATAGAAATTACCGTATCTCTCTCATCAGGCTTCTTGATGCCTTTGCCTTTATCTTTCTTCTTTTGTACATGGGTTTCTTCTTTCTTCTCCACAGGCTTTCCAATGCCTTGGCCCTTATCTTTTTTTTTTTGTAGGCTAGAGACTTTAGGTAGGGATTGTTCTTCAACAACCTCTATAGAAGTTTATGATTTTGTGAAGGGATTTCTAACCTTGATGCTAGTTGTTGAAGGAGATGAGGAGAGGTGTATCTTCTTCCCTTTCTTTGTTGTAGGTTTAGTATAAGAAGGGGCTTCTTCTAACTCTGGTGGAGGAGGAGGTGAAAAATCTCTCTGTGAAGAATGACAAGCTTCCTCCTCAGTTCCTGTGACCTCCTTGATGACCTATGGATCTTGAATAAGAACTTTACCCTTTCTCTTCTTGCTAGTACCTGATTTAGTAGCACTGGTGGATGGTAAAGGGCTTGCTTTCTGTGGCTGGGGAGTAGCTGCTATATCCAACTTGAAGTGAGAAGAAATAAAAAAATGTTCCCATGAGATATCTTTCTTACCCAGTTCTTCAGAAAGTAGCATTCTAATCAATCCAGAGTGAAAGATGCTAGTATCCACATCCTTAGATTTGGATTGAATCCTGTTTGACATCTTGCTTATGCTCCTTAGAAAATAGTGGGGAACATTAATTTCAATTTTACCAGTAAAATGCAACAAAAGCCTTATATGGTATTGGTATAATTGTATAACCTCCCTTCACACGTAAAGTATCTCTGAATGATCCTCAATATCTTGTCAAAATTCTCAATCAGATGATTCCTTGGCACACCTTTAAACAAATTACCAGCTTGATATTCAGGATTAAGGAAATATTTGGCATAGGTTTCATTCAAAGCCATGGATTTAAACGATTTCTCATATGTGATAGTGATTCCTGTAGCAGCTGAAATAGAGGCCTCAGTCACCTCAAATTCTAGATCCCCTACCTTGGTTTTCAGGCCATCAAAATGTAAGGAAAATTGCCTTGTCACCTTAGGATGACCTCTTTTCATATTATGGAAGAAAGAGATGCATCCACCCTTTGAAAAACTTTTCTAGCCATGGGCTTTGTCTCAAAAAGATACATATCCACGGGTTCAATTCTAACTACCTTACCCCCCTTGTGTGACTTCTTCATATGAGGAGTCTCCATAGTTTAGGATAAGATATTCTTATGGCTATGGAGGTATGATAACCAGGATGACCCAAAGTCAAGGCTCAAGTGGACAAAACTTCCCTTAAACCAGACTGGTGCTAGTAAACTAGCTGTTGAAATCCCACCCTTGGATGTGTGTAGGTATGAACACTTAGAAAATGAGAGGATACCCTGTAATTGGCTTTTGAAAATGGGTAGAGGTAGCCCGATTTAAGTGTCATAGGAATCAAGGGAACATAGTTACTGAGTAGCACCTCTAAGTAGCACACCGCACATGCAGAGGATAGAACTTGCTTGGATGTTGTGAGATTAGTAGAAATGGTGGTGGATGTATCAAACTTCAATATGCAGGTGATGAGATTTACAGGTTTGAAAGGAGGGAAGAAAATGATAGGGTGGCATGAGGAAAGATATCCTCCAGATATACAGGCCCGATAACCAAAATTATGAGCACTATCTCTCTTTGAAAATTATGTGCAGAGGAGGAAAACATAGAATACTTTTGGAATTAAATCGGTTTGAAAACCTAAACAATATTTTAGGAATAAGTCATGAGAATATCAGCCTTCAAATTTACCTCAGCATTAGATCTGGTAGCACTGATTTCGACTGTTCAGAACTAGGAGTGTGCGCCAACAATCTTGAGTTTTTCAAAAAATTGCAAACTATTATTAGAGCTCGTAAATATGATATCTTGAAAGCATATTTTAACCAACTCCTGGAGCTGAAAACAAGGAATATGATGAACGGGAAAGGCACTACGGAAACTCCTGATGATTGGGAAGCGCTTAATTTCAAAAAATGATTGGACAGGTAAGCAAAGGACAACAAGGCAGGGCTACAAGGGCATGAGTGAGGAAAATGGCATGTCAAATCAAGCTATTCATGGAGTGAATTGATCTTAGTGACAAGTCATGAGGGGTATTAAGTCATGAGGGGGATTAATTCATGAAAAAAATGGTCCTAAGTCCAAATTTGAATGAGGATTAAAACACAAGTCATGACTTAATAATTTAATTAACAAGGGGGACCTAAAAAACACACTTTTAAAAAGGTCAAATTTAAAAAAATTAAAATCTGAGGCTTAGGAAAAGATAAAACTAAACGATAAAAACCCAAGGCAACTTAGTGTGATAACATTGGCTCCACAGGGGATGGCATGCCCCTTGAGGGATGTCAAGAATGAGTATATTCAGTGCCTTATCCCTGGGCTATGGGGTCAGTTATTTAAAAAAAAATAAAAGAAAGATGATATTTACAATGGCATGCAAAGCCACTCATGGCTTAAGCAAAGTAATTTCTTAGAAAATGCCCATTTACAAGGACACCAAAATATTATTCATCCTCCATATTCTGCAACCTGAAAGTGTTATTAGAGAATACCTCAGAGATTTTGAAGGGACCGATCCATAAAGCTTCAAATTTACCGTGTTTTCCTTTATCTTGCTTCGGTGCAGCCCACTTGAGAACCAGATCGCCCAGTTGAAAATCCTCTTTGTTCACTTTCTTATCAAATGCCTTCTTGATCTTCAGTTGATGATCATGTTATTTATCTACAAGCTGCTCCCAGGTTTATTGCACTTCAACCAGCTACTAAATCCTTTTGATCATGTGATTTGGCTCCCCTTGGTAATCTTGGAAGAATTTTTCCACGGGAAAGGAAAGATGAGAAGGAAAAATGGCCTCAACTTCATACACCAGCTGGAAAGGAGAAAGGCCCAAAGACCACTTTTATGTCACTGTGTCATTGCACAAAGAAAACTTGAGTTTTGTGTCCCATGCCTTTTTGTTGTCCTTTAACAACTTTTTAATGATCTTTATCAGGCTTTTGTTAAAGGACTCTGCAAGCCCATTCCCTTGGGGGTAGTAAGGGGTAGAGTTAACCAATTTGATCCCAAACTATTCACAAAACTGAATTAATGGTTCAACCTTGAAATATGCAGCATTATCAGTGACAATTTTGTTCGGACACCCAAACCTTGCCATAATGTCCTCAAGGAAACCAATGATCACTTTGTGGGAAGAATTCCTTGTAGGGATAGCTTCTATCCACTTAGTAAAGTAATATGTAGCAGTCAAGATCCATCTATTTTGAGCACTATAAGTGGGATGAATTTCCTCGATAAAATCTAGGCCCCATTGTTGAAAGGGTCTTGATGCTGCCACAAGCTTTAATGGAAAAGACTTGAGTTGTTGCTTTCCAGAGAATTTCTGACATTTAACACAGGCTCTGATCTTAGCAAAAACATCGATGAACAGACTAGTCCAGAAGTACCCAGCCCTGAGAATCTTGTATGTTGTGGTTCTCCAATAATGATGCCCCCCACATAAATTGTCATGAAAATTAGACATAATCTTTTGGGATTCCTGTGGGTCTAGGCACCTCAAAAGCACTCCCAATGGGTCTTTCGAATATAATACTTTATCAATAAATATTTAATTGATTTGAGTTTTAAAGCTCTCACCTTGTTATTTTCCATACCATCTGGAGGCTATAATTTCTGTAGAAAAATTATAATGTCCTTGTACCAACTGCAATCTGCCAATGTAGGGGTTACTTGAGAACCTTTGTCGGTCAATTTAGCCTACTGATTTTCTGAACATGAGTTGATGAAATTTACCCCCAAGGATGAGAAATTTGATTCAACCAAAATCTTAGCTAAACCTTGGCCTTTAACAAATTTGGTAGGCTTAATATCATGATCAAATTCAAGGATTTTAGCAATCCACTTGCTCCTTTTTCTATCTATATCTGACTAAATAAGAATTTCCTTTATAGAAGTTGATGGGACATAAGCAGTGACTCTTGAATGCAACACATAAACTCTAAAATACTTGATATCTTTAACCAATGCATAGGCTTGCTTATCCATGATGTCATATTTTAACTCAACATCTCTCAATGCCCTGCTAAAAAAAGAAATGGGCTGCTCTAAGCGTTCAACATTCTTCTGCAATAAAACAACTGCTATTGTATCAAATGAAGAAAAAGAAAAAATAAGAAAATCCTTGGAGTAGTCTGGGCTAATAAGGACTGGGGCTTCAGTCAAGGATTTATTTATTTGATCAAAATAATTATGGGACTCGACATTCCATTTTATTTCATTACCTTTCCTCAACATGGTCGTGATATAATTGACTAACTCAACAAAATTTGACACAAACCTTCTCAAAAAATTATTTTTTCCCACAAAAGATTGAACCTCCTTTTTGGATCTAGGAAGCGACAAGGTTTGGATAGCTTCAACCCTTCCGGAATCAATCCTTAACCCTTCAACTGACATAATATGCCCCAATAATTTTCCCTCCTTCATGACAAACAATGATTTTTTTGGATTCAAAGAGAGACCAAATTTTTTGCATTTCAAGAAGACCTTTTTTAAATGATCATAGTGTTCTTTATTAGACATAGGGAACACCATTATGTCATATAAATAGATAACAATGAAATTTTCATTCTCTCCAATAAATGCTATGTCCATTGCTCGCTGAAAGGTCACCCCTGTGTTCATCAAACCAAAGGGCATCTTGACGTACATAAACATACCCCAAGAAGTGGTGAAGGTAGTCTTCTCTCTATCTTCTGGTAAAACATAAATCTGATTATAACCAAAAAAACCATCAATCATGGACATCTTGGACACACATGTCACCCTTTGTAATATGTAGTCCATCTTGGGCAAAGGGTAGTTATCCTTTTTAGAACTTCTGTTCAGATTCCAGAAATCAACACAAAGTTTGATTTCTACATTATTTTTTCTCACCGGGACCAAGTTGGCCACCCATTCAGAATACCTCAAAGGAATAATAATTTTAGCATATAAAATCTTTTTTACCTCCTTTTCCATGACAGACAACAACATAGGATTGATTTGTCTCAACTTTTTCCTGAAGGGTTTGGTCTCTTCCTTTAATGGGATCTTGTGCTCTATAATGTTGGTGTCATAAGTTCTGATATCTTCATACATCCAAGAGAATACATCAGAAAATTCATTTAACAACTGAGTATATTCTTCTCTCTGCTCTCTTGATAGGTTTCTTGATAGCTTGACATATTTTGGATCCTTTTTTGTGCCCAAATTGCACTCAGTTATGTTAGAATCATTAGTGGATACTTTCCCCTTCACTGCCACATCATTTTCATCAAATACTCTTTCCAAAGGAACTAGCCCTTTTGGAATGTGGTTGCTAGGTACCTGCACAATATGATGATTAGAAATTTTATTAAGGAAAACATCATCATGAGAATTAATTTTAGAATCATGATCCTGATCAATGTGTAATGCAGAAAACTCATCAATAGTCTCGAGGAATTTTTTGAGTTCTAGATCATCCTCGAACACCTTCCAATATTTTACATTGTTAGGTACAGAAGGCCTGTACTTGAATTCTAAATCATAGTTTAGTTTAGGTGGTAAGGGGATTCTGAAATTTCTTATTGATACAACCAAAGAATCATCCATGGTATTCTCTTCTCTAGGAATAAATGAAATGTTAAAAGATGGAAAAAAACTGTCCACCAAGTCCCACACTTCATTCCTATAAGATCTAAGCCTAGGGTGCTTCATTTGATAAATAATTTTAATTTGATGGACTATTAATTCAACATCCCCAAATACTAATAGCTCTTCTATCCCCATGTCTTTAGCAACTCTCAATCCCAAGACAAGAGCTTCATACTCTGCCACATTATTAGTAGTTTCAAATACTAGTTTGTATGACAAATATATAGTCTCTTGAGATGGTGATACAAAGACCACTCCAGCACTAGCACCTTCCTTAGAAGAGGCTCCATCAAAGAACATCTTCCAAACAGAGGTGGTTAGAGGAGACTCCTCACAAAAGGTAACAGATTGTTTTCTGATTTCAACAGGAGGTTCATGAGTATCAGTGAGCTGCAAGATGCTAAATCCCAAATCAGTATCAAGAGAAAAAAGAGGATCATTTGTGGGGTTTGGTTCATCACTAATGATGTAAGTCAATTGAGCTTCCCTATAAAGTCTTCTATGTTCTCCACAAAAAACGGGAATAGTATCATATGGGAGATCTATCTACAAGGTTCCCCCAAGTATTTTTATCCAAGACCTTGACAAGAGCATGTCGAACTTGGCAGGAACATCAGCCACCATGATATCCATGATTACTCTTTTCATGGGTAGTTAAAATATGGTCACAACTAGATCCTTAATGACTCCAAGACACTTCAGTTTCCTGGAGTCAAAATAATATAAGTCATGGTAAGTCTTTGTGATTTCTAAGCCAAGTTCATCCAGAACAGTTTTTGGCATGAGATTATGGGATTCCCTTGAATCCATCAAACAATTATGCAACACCTTATCATGAATATTCAATGATGTATAGAAAGGAGGGGATGAATCATCTCTATATTATATCAATGGACCCAATATAATTGTTCGTTTTTCATCTTGCAAATTTACTGAATCAGTGGAACTTGGAGAAACTTCGGGTTGTAACATTTTGGAGAGATATTTTTTTAATTCTTCATTTTTTATCAATTCCGAAAAGGATACAAGGATCTTGATTTTTTGGATCTCATTCTCAAAGATTAAGTTACAAGAAGACTTCAAGATCTCTTTGGTTTCAGGAGTAAGATTTATGACCAGAACTTGGCGATTTTGAGTATCTTTTTCCTTACCGCTAATTGTCACAGCCTTGGAAGAATATTTTTTTTGGGCAGGCTGACTAGGAGCATCATTTTTTACTCATTCTTTTTGGATCTCATATTATATCTATTAGGAATTTATTTTTCTTTCTCTCCCTTACTTAATTCATTTATTTGAATATCCATCAAGGATTTCTCATAAGAAAATTGGGTTAAGTGAGGGGATGGGGATGTGTCACCTAAGAAATGAATCTCAAGATCAACTTCTTCCTCCTCTCCTTCTTCATCAACAACTAGGTTGTTCTTTAAAGGCGTTTGTACCCTTTGATCATCTCTTTCTCTATTTCTGGGATCTCTTGGGAGGATTTGGGGAGCATTATTTGGTCTCCTGAAGTTACCTCTGCTATCAGTGTTTTGAGTATTTCCATAGGTCTTTTTTCCTTCCATTTTAACTTCTCTATCTCAGTAGAAAGGGATTTTACTAATTTGGTGAGATCATATACTTGAGGATGAACAGTATGGGAGTAAAAGGTTGAGGCTTTAGTTCTTGTTTTTCTCTTGTCCCTATCAGATTTCCCTCTAAGCTTATCAGATGTCACTATGTTGGATTCCACCTCCAAGGTTGCCTCTTGCATATGAACTAAGGAGGTTGATATTCTTTCTCTCAGTAGAAGGAAAAACTCGGGGTCAAAGGCACTGGCATAAGTTATTTTTGCAGAATTTTCAGTGGGTTTTATCTCATCAGGAATCTTATTGTACATTTTTTTAAATCTCTTAGAAATGTGAGAGACAGACTCTCCCTCTTTCCGTTTTAGGGATCCAAATTTAGTGATGTAGTACACAAAGTCCTTTTTGTCCCCCCAGTGCCTCAAGAAGTCTGCATCTAATGCCTCAATGCCAATAATGGATCCAGGGGCCAAACCCCTAAACCACTTCCTAGCCTCACCAAAAAGGCTTTGGACGAAGACCCTCATCCACACATCCTCATTTTCAATTTTTTCATTATCTTCATAGCCATAGAAAGAAACAAGATGTTGCTCAACAGTTATATCTTCTTCTCCTGTGAATTTGGGCATGTATTTCAGATAATCTCCAAGAGGGAGGGCATTCAATGGCTGAGGTAAGACAAGAGGGGCATATCTTGCAGCCACTATGGAATCCATCCTATTTGCAGGGGGGTTAGCACCTTCCATTGGATTTTGAACTCTTGGTGAACAAGGAGGAGAAGGGGACTTGAATGTGTGCAACTTAGGTGAAAAAGGAATGTATGAAGGGGAAATTTCAGTTTTCACAGCAGAAGGCTGAGTCTTGGAAGAAGATGGTAAAGTGTGCAAAGCAGAGGAGGTTTTATTTTCTTTCATAGAATTAGTTTTAATAGGAGGAGGGTGGAAAAACCTCAAGTAGGAAACTTATCAATATTCTCAAGACTATACCACTTTACAGTATCAAGGGAAGAAAGAATTTCAAATCTTTCTTCTTTCAAATTAGTTTCGAAAGAGGAGTATTCAATAGGAAATTTTTGAAAATAAAGATTCTTAGATACTTCAAAAAAAGGTAAAGAAGGATTACTTGATATAAGAACTGGAGTATTAAGAGTGGAATCAAACAACTGACCATAAGCACTTCTTGCGGCAGGAAAAAAAAAATCTTGAGAATATTTTCCCTTCTTGATTATCTTCTCTAGGCCANAAACTGAATTAATGGTTCAACCTTGAAATATGCAGCATTATCAGTGACAATTTTGTTCGGACACCCAAACCTTGCCATAATGTCCTCAAGGAAACCAATGATCACTTTGTGGGAAGAATTCCTTGTAGGGATAGCTTCTATCCACTTAGTAAAGTAATATGTAGCAGTCAAGATCCATCTATTTTGAGCACTATAAGTGGGATGAATTTCCTCGATAAAATCTAGGCCCCATTGTTGAAAGGGTCTTGATGCTGCCACAAGCTTTAATGGAAAAGACTTGAGTTGTTGCTTTCCAGAGAATTTCTGACATTTAACACAGGCTCTGATCTTAGCAAAAACATCGATGAACAGACTAGTCCAGAAGTACCCAGCCCTGAGAATCTTGTATGTTGTGGTTCTCCAATAATGATGCCCCCCACATAAATTGTCATGAAAATTAGACATAATCTTTTGGGATTCCTGTGGGTCTAGGCACCTCAAAAGCACTCCCAATGGGTCTTTCGAATATAATACTTTATCAATAAATATTTAATTGATTTGAGTTTTAAAGCTCTCACCTTGTTATTTTCCATACCATCTGGAGGCTATAATTTCTGTAGAAAAATTATAATGTCCTTGTACCAACTGCAATCTGCCAATGTAGGGGTTACTTGAGAACCTTTGTCGGTCAATTTAGCCTACTGATTTTCTGAACATGAGTTGATGAAATTTACCCCCAAGGATGAGAAATTTGATTCAACCAAAATCTTAGCTAAACCTTGGCCTTTAACAAATTTGGTAGGCTTAATATCATGATCAAATTCAAGGATTTTAGCAATCCACTTGCTCCTTTTTCTATCTATATCTGACTAAATAAGAATTTCCTTTATAGAAGTTGATGGGACATAAGCAGTGACTCTTGAATGCAACACATAAACTCTAAAATACTTGATATCTTTAACCAATGCATAGGCTTGCTTATCCATGATGTCATATTTTAACTCAACATCTCTCAATGCCCTGCTAAAAAAAGAAATGGGCTGCTCTAAGCGTTCAACATTCTTCTGCAATAAAACAACTGCTATTGTATCAAATGAAGAAAAAGAAAAAATAAGAAAATCCTTGGAGTAGTCTGGGCTAATAAGGACTGGGGCTTCAGTCAAGGATTTATTTATTTGATCAAAATAATTATGGGACTCGACATTCCATTTTATTTCATTACCTTTCCTCAACATGGTCGTGATATAATTGACTAACTCAACAAAATTTGACACAAACCTTCTCAAAAAATTATTTTTTCCCACAAAAGATTGAACCTCCTTTTTGGATCTAGGAAGCGACAAGGTTTGGATAGCTTCAACCCTTCCGGAATCAATCCTTAACCCTTCAACTGACATAATATGCCCCAATAATTTTCCCTCCTTCATGACAAACAATGATTTTTTTGGATTCAAAGAGAGACCAAATTTTTTGCATTTCAAGAAGACCTTTTTTAAATGATCATAGTGTTCTTTATTAGACATAGGGAACACCATTATGTCATATAAATAGATAACAATGAAATTTTCATTCTCTCCAATAAATGCTATGTCCATTGCTCGCTGAAAGGTCACCCCTGTGTTCATCAAACCAAAGGGCATCTTGACGTACATAAACATACCCCAAGAAGTGGTGAAGGTAGTCTTCTCTCTATCTTCTGGTAAAACATAAATCTGATTATAACCAAAAAAACCATCAATCATGGACATCTTGGACACACATGTCACCCTTTGTAATATGTAGTCCATCTTGGGCAAAGGGTAGTTATCCTTTTTAGAACTTCTGTTCAGATTCCAGAAATCAACACAAAGTTTGATTTCTACATTATTTTTTCTCACCGGGACCAAGTTGGCCACCCATTCAGAATACCTCAAAGGAATAATAATTTTAGCATATAAAATCTTTTTTACCTCCTTTTCCATGACAGACAACAACATAGGATTGATTTGTCTCAACTTTTTCCTGAAGGGTTTGGTCTCTTCCTTTAATGGGATCTTGTGCTCTATAATGTTGGTGTCATAAGTTCTGATATCTTCATACATCCAAGAGAATACATCAGAAAATTCATTTAACAACTGAGTATATTCTTCTCTCTGCTCTCTTGATAGGTTTCTTGATAGCTTGACATATTTTGGATCCTTTTTTGTGCCCAAATTGCACTCAGTTATGTTAGAATCATTAGTGGATACTTTCCCCTTCACTGCCACATCATTTTCATCAAATACTCTTTCCAAAGGAACTAGCCCTTTTGGAATGTGGTTGCTAGGTACCTGCACAATATGATGATTAGAAATTTTATTAAGGAAAACATCATCATGAGAATTAATTTTAGAATCATGATCCTGATCAATGTGTAATGCAGAAAACTCATCAATAGTCTCGAGGAATTTTTTGAGTTCTAGATCATCCTCGAACACCTTCCAATATTTTACATTGTTAGGTACAGAAGGCCTGTACTTGAATTCTAAATCATAGTTTAGTTTAGGTGGTAAGGGGATTCTGAAATTTCTTATTGATACAACCAAAGAATCATCCATGGTATTCTCTTCTCTAGGAATAAATGAAATGTTAAAAGATGGAAAAAAACTGTCCACCAAGTCCCACACTTCATTCCTATAAGATCTAAGCCTAGGGTGCTTCATTTGATAAATAATTTTAATTTGATGGACTATTAATTCAACATCCCCAAATACTAATAGCTCTTCTATCCCCATGTCTTTAGCAACTCTCAATCCCAAGACAAGAGCTTCATACTCTGCCACATTATTAGTAGTTTCAAATACTAGTTTGTATGACAAATATATAGTCTCTTGAGATGGTGATACAAAGACCACTCCAGCACTAGCACCTTCCTTAGAAGAGGCTCCATCAAAGAACATCTTCCAAACAGAGGTGGTTAGAGGAGACTCCTCACAAAAGGTAACAGATTGTTTTCTGATTTCAACAGGAGGTTCATGAGTATCAGTGAGCTGCAAGATGCTAAATCCCAAATCAGTATCAAGAGAAAAAAGAGGATCATTTGTGGGGTTTGGTTCATCACTAATGATGTAAGTCAATTGAGCTTCCCTATAAAGTCTTCTATGTTCTCCACAAAAAACGGGAATAGTATCATATGGGAGATCTATCTACAAGGTTCCCCCAAGTATTTTTATCCAAGACCTTGACAAGAGCATGTCGAACTTGGCAGGAACATCAGCCACCATGATATCCATGATTACTCTTTTCATGGGTAGTTAAAATATGGTCACAACTAGATCCTTAATGACTCCAAGACACTTCAGTTTCCTGGAGTCAAAATAATATAAGTCATGGTAAGTCTTTGTGATTTCTAAGCCAAGTTCATCCAGAACAGTTTTTGGCATGAGATTATGGGATTCCCTTGAATCCATCAAACAATTATGCAACACCTTATCATGAATATTCAATGATGTATAGAAAGGAGGGGATGAATCATCTCTATCTTATATCAATGGACCCAATATAATTGTTGGTTTTTCATCTTGCAAAATTACTGAATCAGTGGAACTTGGAGAAACTTCGGGCTGTAACATTTTGGAGAGATATTTTTTTAATTCTTCATTTTTTATCAATTCCGAAAAGGATACAAGGATATTGATTTTTTGGATCTCATTCTCAAAGCTTAAGGAAGAAGAAGACTTCAAGATCTCTTTGGTTTCAGGAGTAAGATTTATGACCAGAACTTGGGGATTTTGAGTATCTTTTTCCTTACTGCTAACTGTCACAGCCTTGGCAAAATATTTTTTTTGGGCAGGCTGACTAGGAGCATCATTTTTTACTCATTCTTTTTGGATATCATATTATATCTATTAGGAATTTATTTTTCTTTCTCTCCCTTACTTAATTCATTTATTTGAATATCCATCAAGGATTGCTCATAAGAAAATTGGGTTAAGTGAGGGGATGGGGATGTGTCACCTAAGCAATGAATCTCAAGATCAACTTCTTCCTCCTCTCCTTCTTCATCAACAACTAGGTTGTTCTTTAAAGGCGTTTGTACCCTTTGATCATCTCTTTCTCTATTTCTGGGATCTCTTGGGAGGATTTGGGGAGCATTATTTGGTCTCCTGAAGTTACCTCTGCTATCAGTGTTTTGAGTATTTCCATAGGTCTTTTTTCCTTCCATTTTAACTTCTCTATCTCAGTAGAAAGGGATTTTACTAATTTGGTGAGATCATATACTTGAGGATGAACAGTATGGGAGTAAAAGGTTGAGGCTTTAGTTCTTGTTTTTCTCTTGTCCCTATCAGATTTCCCTCTAAGCTTATCAGATGTCACTATGTTGGATTCCACCTCCAAGGTTGCCTCTTGCATATGAACTAAGGAGGTTGATATTCTTTCTCTCAGTAGAAGGAAAAACTCGGGGTCAAAGGCACTGGCATAAGTTATTTTTGCAGAATTTTCAGTGGGTTTTATCTCATCAGGAATCTTATTGTACATTTTTTTAAATCTCTTAGAAATGTGAGAGACAGACTCTCCCTCTTTCCGTTTTAGGGATCCAAATTTAGTGATGTAGTACACAAAGTCCTTTTTGTCCCCCCAGTGCCTCAAGAAGTCTGCATCTAATGCCTCAATGCCAATAATGGATCCAGGGGCCAAACCCCTAAACCACTTCCTAGCCTCACCAAAAAGGCTTTGGACGAAGACCCTCATCCACACATCCTCATTTTCAATTTTTTCATTATCTTCATAGCCATAGAAAGAAACAAGATGTTGCTCAACAGTTATATCTTCTTCTCCTGTGAATTTGGGCATGTATTTCAGATAATCTCCAAGAGGGAGGGCATTCAATGGCTGAGGTAAGACAAGAGGGGCATATCTTGCAGCCACTATGGAATCCATCCTATTTGCAGGGGGGTTAGCACCTTCCATTGGATTTTGAACTCTTGGTGAACAAGGAGGAGAAGGGGACTTGAATGTGTGCAACTTAGGTGAAAAAGGAATGTATGAAGGGGAAATTTCAGTTTTCACAGCAGAAGGCTGAGTCTTGGAAGAAGATGGTAAAGTGTGCAAAGCAGAGGAGGTTTTATTTTCTTTCATAGAATTAGTTTTAATAGGAGGAGGGTGGAAAAACCTCAAGTAGGAAACTTATCAATATTCTCAAGACTATACCACTTTACAGTATCAAGGGAAGAAAGAATTTCAAATCTTTCTTCTTTCAAATTAGTTTCGAAAGAGGAGTATTCAATAGGAAATTTTTGAAAATAAAGATTCTTAGATACTTCAAAAAAAGGTAAAGAAGGATTACTTGATATAAGAACTGGAGTATTAAGAGTGGAATCAAACAACTGACCATAAGCACTTCTTGCGGCAGGAAAAAAAAAATCTTGAGAATATTTTCCCTTCTTGATTATCTTCTCTAGGCCAGCCTGAAGTGGAACCAAAGGTAACTGCGGATTTGATCTTGTATGTCTACCTTTAGGCACTAGAGATGAAACAATGGAGTCATCAGATGCAAGACACAATCTTCAAGATACTAACTTATAGTTCACCTTTAGAACTAGTAAGTTGTGTCATTTATTCCCAGGGAAAATTCTTCAAATCATTCCCTGGAAATGGCGCCAATAATGTTAGCACTAGGAATCACCTTTAGATTGCATGGAAGGCAAACCCAGTACCCATCAGGTTATATGTGAATGTAAAAGAGTTTTGAGGGGTCAAATGGATAAGACTCAAGATAATAATGTTCCAATTCAGAAATCAGGGCTAGCATGTAAGAGGAATCAAGGTCTTGGCTAACTTCAATCAGTAAGTGGGAGTAATTATGAACATAGGGAAGACTTCAGTGAGAGGAATGTAGAGGTTGTTGTAAACATCAGGTCTGCNACAGCAGAAGGCTGAGTCTTGGAAGAAGATGGTAAAGTGTGCAAAGCAGAGGAGGTTTTATTTTCTTTCATAGAATTAGTTTTAACAAGAGGAGGGTGGCAAAACCTCAAGTAGGAAACTTATCAATATTCTCAAGACTATACCACTTTACAGTATCAAGGGAAGAAAGAATTTCAAATATTTCTTCTTTCAAATTAGTTTCGAAAGAGGAGTATTCAATAGGAAATTTTTGAAAATAAAGATTCTTAGATACTTCAAAAAAAGGTAAAGAAGAATTACTTGATATAAGAACTAGAGTATTAAGAGTGGAATCAAACAACTGACCATAAGCACTTCTTGCAGCAGGAAAAAAAAAATCTTGAGAATATTTTCCCTTCTTGATTATCTTCTCTAGGCCAGCCTGAAGTGGAACCAAAGGTAACTGCGGATTTGATCTTGTATGTCTACCTTTAGGCACTAGATATGAAACAATGGAGTCATCAGATGCAAGACACAATCTTCAAGATACTAACTTATAGTTCACCTTTAGAACTAGTAAGTTGTGTCATTTGTTCCCAGGGAAAATTCTTCAAATCATTCCCTGGAAATGGCGCCAATAATGTTAGCACTAGGAATCACCTTTAGATTGCATGGAAAGCAAGCCCAGTACCCATCAGGTTATATGTGAATGTAAAAGAGTTTTGAGGGGTCAAATGGATAAGACTCAAGATAATAATGTTCCAATTCAGAAATCAGGGATAACATGTAAGAGGAATCAAGGTCTTGGCTAACTTCAATCAGTAAGTGGGAGTAATTATGAACATAGGGAAGACTTCAGTGAGAGGAATGTAGAGGTTGTTGTAAACATCAGGTCTGCAGAAAACCTAAGGAAGAAATATTCTTAACACAATATCTTCTTGATTACAAAACTTAAGGACACTAAAGAAACATCATGATAATATAATAATAAAACATACATAATAATATCACCACAACCATTCATGTGAATCAATCAAAGCATGAACACTTTAGCATCAAAAGCAAATAAGCTAGAAAGAGAAGTTGATTTCTATTAACCAAGATGCCTCAAATCAAGTACATAACCAGTTCACGGTAACTTCATCAAAATATTACAGTATAAGGGAGCCTTGCTCAACCATTTGAACCTACTAAAGAATTTCATCTATCTATTTATAAAAAAAAAGGGAGGCATTCGCTGGAGGTGCACGCTGGCCTCCTTCCCATGAAAATCTCTAAGAATTTATTCAATCTAACAACTTGAATAACAACCTATGCTATAAAATGGGAAGGTTTTGGTGACTAATCCAACCAATATTTGAACTAACTTGATCCCCCTTTGGTGCGCAACTCCTTGTTTTCCATGTGTCCTCCAGGGGAATGTGGTTGTCATCATGCTGCTTGTTCTTGTTTTTGCAATTCTATCCATCATCGGATATCCAAAAAGATGTTAGCTCGACCCTCCTGGATTCCTGGTATCTTTTGGTAGCATCTTTGGGTAGCACTCTGAGTAGTGCACTTTGTAGTGCCTTCACCAAATTTCATGAGATTTTGTAGTGCAACCGCAAAACTAGACAAGTAGAAAAGGTAGCGTCAAACCTTCGTATCCTCTGTGAAAACTTCAGTCTCTGCAAGAATTTAGGTAGTTCCATTCTGGTGTGTATCTTTGCAAACTTCGTCTCTACCAAAAATTCGATAGCGAATTTAGGTAGCGCCACTTTGGTGTGTCGCTGTGCAGACTTTCGTCTCTGCTAGAAATTCGATAGCGCCCACCTGTGTGTTCTATCAAACTTTAGGTAGCGCCATCAAAATATGCAACACCTTCACTTGAACATGTAAATAATGGGTAGAAACCTCAGGTAGTAGCAGCTTCATAAGTCTTAAACTTTTTGGCAGTATTGTGGGTAGCAAATTGGTGGAATATCAAAAATAGAATATTCTATAGCACCATAATGCTACATAATGTTTTCACTATTACTTCTGAAGGGATTAATTCTTTATAAAAACCCAAAACTATGAACAGTAAGCACTAGAAGTCTATATAGGTGGCAGAGGTAGTGTTTCATCACTAGTTTATCTTCACGAAAAGGGACCATCTTCAAAAATGGAGATCACCTTTCACTAGCTAGTTCATTAACCTGACACTCTTTCTTGGAGAAAGAGGATCCTCCTTTGGCCCAATAGGCTTCTTCCTTTTAGTAGTGAAAATCTTCTTCAATGGAGCTATGTTATCCTTGGCTATTGGTGTCTCCTTTTCAATAGCAGCTTCAACCAATACCTTCAAGTTCCTTTGAGCCACTTCATCTTGAAAATGTTGCAACTCCGCTTTGAGCTTTCTATTCTGAGACTGAAAGGCTTTGCTCTGCAAGGTTTTTGAGCCACCTAGGGAGAGGTTGAGCCTTTCTTGCTACAAACCTTGCTAGTTAAAGAGTGTGGTTGTAGCCATCCATGAGTTCTTTCATATTAACCCTGTCAGACATGGATTGTTCCCTCAACTGAGCCACCTCCTTCCTAGCATCCCTAAGTTTCGTGATTAATCTTTTGAATGTCTGGTTGTCAGGTGGAGTAGTGACATGAACAGTCTCAACAGGATTTTTCATGGTATCCTCTTTCTTCTACATAGGAATTACCTTGTCTATCTCATCAGGATTCTTGATGCCTTTGCCTTTATATTTCTTCTTCTGCACAGGGGTTTCTTCTTTCTTCTCCACAGGCTTTCCAATGCCTTTTACCTTATCTTTATTTTTCTGTAGGCTAGAGACTTTAGCTAGGGACTTTTCTTCAACAACCTCTTTAGAAGTCGATGCTCTTGTGAAGGGATTTCTGACCTTGATGTTGGTTGTTGAAGGAGATGAGGAGAAGTGTAGCTTCTTCCCTTTCTTTCTTGTATGTTTAGTATAAGAAGGGGATTCTTCTAACTCTAGTGGAAGAAGGGGTGAAAAATATCTCTGTGGAGAATGCCAAGCTTCCTCCTCAGTTCCTATGACCTCCTTGATGACCTTTGTATATTGAATAGGAACTCTTCCCTTTCTCTTCTTTCTAGTATCTGATTTAGCAGCACTGGTGGATGGTAAAGGGCTTGCTTTCTATGACTGGGGAGTAGCTACTATATCCAACTTGAAGAGAGAAGAAATAACAAAATGTTCCCATGAGATATCTTTCTTACCCAATTCTTCAAAAACTATCATTCTAATCAATCTAGAGTGAAATATGCTAGTATTCACATCCTTAGACTTAGATTGAATCTGATCTAACATCTTTCTTATGCTGCTTAGAAAATAGTAGGGAATATTCATTTCAATTTTACCAGTAAAATGTAGTAGAAACCTTATATGGTACTGGTATAATGTGTTGAACCTCCCTTCACATGTAAAGTATCTCTAAATTATCCTCAATATATTGTCAAACTGCTCAATCAGATGATTCCTTGGCACAACTTTAGACAAATTACCAGCTTGATGTTCAAGCTTAAGGAACTCTTTGGCATAGGTGGCATTCAAGGACATGGATTTAAACCATTTCTCACTATTGATAGGGATTCCTATAGCAACTAAAATAGAGGCATCAATAACCTCAAATTATAGATCCCCTACCTTGGTTTTTAGGCCATCAAAATGTAAGTAAAATTTCCTTGTCACCTCAAGAGGACCTCTTTGCATATTTTGGAAAAAAGAGAGGCATCCCACCCTTTGAAAAACTTCTTTGACCATGGGCTTTGTCTCAAAAATATGCATATCCATAGGTTCAGTTCTAACTACCTTACCCCCCTTGTGTGACTTATGGAGTGGTGACAACTAGGAGGACCCAAAGGCAAGGCTCAAGTGGACAGAACTTTCCTTAAACCAGACTGGTGCTAGTAAACTAGCTGTTGAAATCCCACCCTTGGATGTGTGCAGGTATGAACACTTAGAAAATGAGAGGATACCCTTTAATTGGGTTTTGAAACTAGGTAGAGATAACCCGATTTAAGTGTCAGAGGAAGCAGGGGAACATAGTTGTTGAGTAGCGCCTCTAAGTAGTGCACCACACATGAAGAGGATAGAACTTTATTGGATGTTTTGACCTTAGTAGCGATGGTGGCGGATGTATCAAACTTCAATATGCAGGTGATGAGATTTACAGGTTTGAAAGGGGAGAACAAAATCATAGGGTGGTGTGAGGAAATATCTCCTCCAGCTATGCAGGCCCGATAACCATAATTTTGAGCATTATCTCTCTTTGAAATTATGTGCAGAGGAGGAAAAAAATTAATAGCCATGGAATAGAATTGGTTTGAAAACCTCAACAAGATTTCGGGAATAATTTGCGAGAATCTCGGCCTCCGAATCTACCTCAGCATTGGATCTGGTAGCATTGTTGTTGACTGGTCAAAACTGGGTGTTTGTGTAGCGCAACAATCTTGAGTTTTTCAAAAAATTGCAAACCGTTATCAGAGCTCATAAATATGAGATCTTGAAAGAATCTTTTAAACAACTCCTGGCACTAAAAACAAGGAAGATGACATCAACATTGTAATCATAAATCATGGTGGAATATGATGAATGGGAACGACGCTATAGAAACTCTTGATGAGTGGGCAACACTTCGTTTCAAAAAATGATTGGATAGGTAAGAAAAGGACAACAAGGCAGGGCTATGAGGGAATGAGTGAGAAAAATGTCCTGTCAAATCAAGCTATTCATGGAGTGAATCGATCCTAGTGACAAGTCATGAGGGAGATTAAGTCGTGAACAAAATTCCCCATTAATTTTCCAAGGGGGACCTAACAAACACACTTTTAAAAAGGTCAAATTAAAAAAAAAAAAAATCTAAGGCTTAGGAAAAGATAAAACTAAAGGCTAAAAACCCAAGGAAACTTAGTGTGATAACAATAACTTCCATTTCTTCTTCTCAATTTCTTCTTAGTGAGTTCAAACCAAGCTGGTAGTCTTCTAATTCTCGGTATAATAACTAGTTGTTCTGGATTTTCTTTCTTTCTTGGAATCTTCATGTTCTTCCTCATGTCTCTCTTTAGTTCTTGGGTCCATGGGTATTTTATAGATTTCATTCCCTGAACATTCCAGCTTCTTCCTTTCATTATTGGATCATGGATGTAGATGGACAACCAAGATACTTTAAGGCTTATTTTTGACGAAGACTTTTTCTAGAGTCAAACTGAACACGTGCTTCTTTTCATGGCTACTACTTTCAATGGGAACATGGATATATAATTCATAATCCCGAATGGATCATATTATTTAGGATTATCTCCCTCCTAATCCTTGCTTCATGCATGAATGCAAGATCTCCTTTTGGAATTCTATAATCATCTCCCTTCATATAAGATAGTCCATGCTTATGTTTGCATGGTGTCACAAGTATTTTTCTAATTTCCTCTTGGTTGTTGACTTGTTTCTGTTTTGACTTCTTCTGGGTCTCTTCAGGTTTAATTAGGATTTCAATTTATCTAGAAATTGTTACTTATATAATAGTTTCCATGGGAATTGTTACCAAAGATTGTTAACATGCTTCATGTTTTCATGTGTATTGCATGACTTGTAGTCATCATGATAGCAATCCTTATCCTTTTATTCTTCCATAGGTAACATATTTTCTTCTAAGAAATAGATATACATGATATGTACATGAACTATGTAAACATGGTATATACAAGAGCTTTGAAGAATATTGTTACCTTGATTTAGAAGAGGAAGTTTGTTTTATCCTGCTTGACTTTGTTTGAGGTTTCCCTTTCTTTGGAAACTGTTTCTTCATTTGTTTCCTTCCTTTTCTTTAACTTGGGACAATGATTCCTATAGTGAACATATTTTAGACAGTTGAATAATTGTATCTTTGACATATCCTTTTCTTTATTTGGTTTCTTCCTTGAGCCAAACTTCTTCTTATTTCTGAAATTCTTGAACTTTGTTGTGAAATCTTGATCATCCTATTTCTTTTGGGATTTCTCTTTTGTGTTAATACTTGATTCTTCTTGTGCACAACAAGTCCAAAGTTCTTCAAATCTGGGATACTCCTTTATTGTGTTCATGCTTGCGACAATGCATCCCAAGTCTTGGGAAGACCGTTGAGTACTATATTTACCAGTTCCTTCTATGAAATGATTTCTTCAATAACTTGTAGTTGATATCTTAACTGAGAGATTCTCACAAGGTATGATGTTATGATATCATCATCATTCATTTTCATGTCACATAGCTCATTCTTCAGACTCATTACTTGTCCAATGTTTATGACTAAGAAGAGGATAGTTAGGGCATCGTACATATTCTTAGATGAGTCAAGATGAGAGATGTAGGATATCAAGTGGTATTTATAGAGTCCACTATGATACTCTTGGAATTGATG
>JZKD02S0181097.1:0-12032 GCA_000966675.3 Picea glauca
TAAGTTTATTCAAATATTTAAATTGGAGGGATGTTACATCCTCCCCCCTTGAACTAAACACCATCCTCGGTGTTCCAATCACGCATCCCAACTTTGGAACATAAATGGATAAGATTTCCTCATAGCCTCTTCCATTTCCCAAGTATCCTCCTTAGGACTAAAGTGCCTCCATTGTAATTTAACTTGGGAAATGGCTCTGTTCTACAACATAGTTTCTTTCTTATCAAGTATACGTAGCGATTCCACCTACAAATTTCTCTGGATCCACCTCGATCACATTCCAATTTACAACACGAGATATATTAGACACATATTTCTTCAATAATGAAACATGAAACAAATTATGTATTTTCGGGTGGACTAGTTGATCTGATGGAGGGGTGCACTCAACAGAGACGAATCACCTTTGATGCAGAGCGCGTCACTTCTTCAGGAAAATGAATTCAATGTTTATCATTTCACGTAGAGGGAGAGATGCGCAAGAATTCTCCAAGTTTTACTACTCTCCAATGACTTCCCAACTAGCAAATAAACATAGAGATAAGGAGGAAGGCACATTATCTTATCAATGTGCACAACCTTGACACAAGAATTTCCACGCCACTCTCTAAAACGTAGCAAAATAGAGATGCACACTAGTTCCTTTGGTGCACAACTCTCTCAACAATTACACATACACAAAAAATATTTTTTCACAGAAAGAGAGAGACGAGATTCGGAAAAGTTTCACCAATCCAATTAGAGAAAGATGTCTCCTTTTAATAATTCAAGGAGACTCAATACAATGGTAATTTCCGCTTTTATTTTTTTGCGTTTCTCTGCACCTTCAGACTGGAAAGAGAAATTTCCCGCAACAATTATTGACACAAAATGACTAAACATTATTTTAGACATCGCCTTGCTGACTTATACTGAGGAACGATTTATTCCAATTAAGAGACTGAATGATGCTAACAAAGATCAACAACCTAGCATATAATTAATTTTCTTTCTCGCCTTGATTGTTGCAGACTATTTCTTCTCTGCTATTAATTTTCTAAGGAAGGTTGACGTCCTTCTTGTTGGTCCAATTCCTCCCTATTTAGATTTGAAAGAATCCCTTCTTTCTCCAACAAATCAGGAAACATGTTGTTGTTGATGGGTGGTCCCGGTCTTACTATCCAGAATTTGATCATCCAAAAATGGACATTTAAAATCAATAATATTGTCCATTGGATGTTGGACAGTGACTGTGTCTTCGAGAAGTGGCAGCTCAAACAATTTTAAATTGTTGACCTTTAGAACGCCATGAATTCCCAAATGTGCTAAAGATCCAACCGATATGCATTTTCTCCAATGCGATCCAAAACTATACATGCTCCATATCTCAATGAATGCAACTTGTGACAATGCCCTTTGAAGCATTACTTGTCCATTTGCGGCCAAACTCTGTCTCCCAGTTGGAAATGTGATGGAGTTCAGTGTTTGTGATGACATTGCTTTTCACGATCTTGCGCATCTTGTAAGGAGGTTGCAACTTTCTTGTGTCGCTATGATAAATTATGGATGAAGTGTTGAGTTGCATGTTGTTCTCGTTGATGGTGTGTTCAACCTCAAGGAGTCAAATTGAGAGACATTTCAGTAGGTGCAAGTGGATGGAAGACAAAGCAAACCTTGAATGGACAGAATCCCTTGGATGAATATGTAGCTTTGTTGTATCTATGCTAGAAAATGTGGAGATAAGCATCCCATTTCTTGTTCTTGATGAAGGAGCTGCACAGAGCATGTACCAATGAACGATTGACCACCTTGGTTTGTTCGTTATTTTATGGATGGCATTTCGTGGAAAACAAACCTGGAAGCCTAGTAAATACCAAAGAGTATGCCAAAAGGAGCTAAGGAAGTGGGAGTCATGATCATAAATGATGTTGCTAGGAAGGCCGAAATGTGGAAAAATATGGGAGACAAATAGCTCAACAGATTGCATGGAAGAAGTGATTTTATGGAAAGGGAGAAAGATCTCCATCTTGGAGAAATGGCATACCACAACCAAAATGGAATCATGCTTACACAAAGTGGTGAGAAGGCCACTTAGAAAATCCACAGAAATCGATTCCCATGGGCGAGAGGGAATAAAAAAAACTTGATAGAGACCATGTTTGCAATTAGAAGGTTTTATTTACGAGAAGAGAGCACAAGATATGATACTAATTGATATGATGGAGGGGAATACTCCTCAAAGAGGAATCGCCTTTCATGGAGGGCGCATCATTTCTTTAGGAAAAAACATTCAATGTTTATCATTCCACGTAAAGGGAGAGATGTGCAAGCATTCTCCAAGTCGTACTACTCTCCAATGATTCCCCAAATAGAAAATAAACAGAGATATAAGGAGGAAGGCACATTATCTTATCCAATGCACATGACCTCCACACAATAATTCCCATGCCACTTTAAAAAACTTAGAAGAATAGAGATGCACACCAGTTCCTTTGGTGTGCAAATCTCTCAAAAAATACACATACATAGAAAATATTTGTGCATAGAAAGAGAGGGATGAGATTTGACAAAGTTTCATCAATCCAATTATAGAAAGATTTCTTCATTTAATAATTCAAGGATACTCAATAGAATGGTAATTGTCCCTTTTATTCTAATGTGTTTCTTTGTGCATTCAGACTCGAAAGAGAAATTTCCCACAACAATTACTCACACAAACTGACTAAACATTATTTTATACATCGCCTTCTTTAATTAGACTCGCAAATGCTTTATTACAAATAAGGGACTCACTAACGCTGACAAAGATCAACAAAATATCATAGAATTAATCTTCTTTCTCACCTTGCTTGTTGCAGACTATTGATCCCATGCTGATAGTTTTCTAAGAAAGGTTGACATCCTTCCTGTTGGTCCACTGGTAGTGCAAGATGGTAGGCTACTAGTCCTACTCTGGCTAACACTTCAAAAGGACCAAAATATCATGGTGATAACTTAGAACTCTTTCCAGGTTTGAGTGAATTGTTTATGGGTTTTATTTTTATGTAAAAATGGTCTTAAACATTAAATTCCCTTTGTTTCCTTTTTGAATTTCCATATCTTTTATGCTTGTCCTGTGCACTTCTCAAATTATGTTTTCCTTTCTCCACTATTGTTTCCATTTCTTTTAACATGTCATGCCCTATAATAATACTATCAACACGATTATCCAAACTCATCGGTGTTATACACCTTTGACCATATAATACTTCAAAAGAAATCATCTTTAAAGATGATTGATAATCATTGTTGTATGCAAATTCAATTAAGTGAGGATAATCTTCCCATTTTGTTGGGAAATCCATAACGTACATTTGCAACATATCATCAAAAATATTTTTAGTCCTTTCGGTCTGACCATCAGTTAGAGGATGGTAAGCAGTGCTAAAATTCAATTGTGTATCCATTCCACTAAACTAAGTCCTTGTTAAGTTGGAAATAAATTTTTTGTCTCTATCAAAAATGATTGTTTTAGGCAACCCATTCATCTTGAAAATTTCCTTCATAAAACTTTCTACAATATTTATAGCTTTATAGGTGGATTTTACTAGAAAAAAGTGTGATTCTTTTGTAATTTTATCAATCACAACCATAATCAAATCATTATTATTCTTTGTTATAAGTAACCCGAGAATGAAATCCATACTGATCAACTTCCATTTCCACTCTGGAATGGGTATGGACTGTAATATTCTAGTTGGGTGTTGGTGTTTTTCTTTAACCTTCTCACACTCTAAACACCTAACAACATCTTCAACTACTTATGTTTTCATTTTAGGCCAAAAAATTATTTCTTTAACGCTTTTATTTTCTTTTGATACCATGCATGGCACGAATATGATTTCTTGTAAACCTCTCCTAATATTAATTTTTTCAGTTCTAAATTGTTTGGCACAAAATGTTTGTTCTTATACAAAATTAAATCTTATGGGATGCAACTGAATTTTGAATCTTTGTTAGTTAGAGACTCAATATGAAAATTTCCTTGAATTTTTCTGTACTACTCATCTTTTTCTGCTTCCATTTCATTTTTTTGATTTAAATAAGATTGGATGTTGCTGCTAGAAATTGCATTTAACTTCCTACTAAGTGCATCAGCCACCTTATTTTCCTTCCCTTTAATGTGTTCTATAATAAAATTGAACTCGCTTAGGAAATCCAAACACCTATCCTGTCTTGCATTTAAGTGTTTTTTATCAAAAACGTGTTTGAGACTGACATTGTCTATTTTTTTTTTTAATTCTTTCCTAACAGATAATGTCTCCACATTTTTGAAGCATGTACAATAGTAGTAAACTCAATATCATGCATAACATAGTTTTCTTCATGATATTTTATCTTCCTTGACTCATATGCAACTACATGCCCTTCCTACATTAGTACCCCCCCTAGACCTTCCTTCGATGCATCTGTACATACTACAAAGTGTTTGTGTGGATTTTCCACTTTTAAAATAGGTGCAGTCGTTAACAACTCTTTTAACATTTTTTTGTCCATTTAAACTTGGTTCATTTTTTTTGTAAATAAGTAATAGGGTAAGTCAATTTTGAAAACCCTTCAATGAACCTCCTATAATAACCTGTAATTCCCATAAAAGATCGGATATCTGAAACATATTTTGGAACTAGCCAATTCAATATGGCTTTGACCTTCTTAGGATCAATAAATGTTGCCTCTCCAAAAATCAAATGTCCTAAGTATTGTACCTTACTCTGATAAAATTCACAATTACTATACTTTGCATACAACTAATGTTCCCTTAAGTTTTGCATAACCAAATCCATATATTCTTCATGTTCCTCAGTTGTTTTGGAATAGATCAATATATCATCTATAAACACTATCACAAACTTATCCAAATATTTTCTTAGCCCACTATTCATGAGGTAGATAAAGGTTGCGGGAGAATCTGTTAATCCAAAGGGTACCACTATGAATTCATAGTGTCCATGTAACATGGTTCTAAAAGTATTTTTATGTATATGTTCATCTTTTGTCATGATTTGATGAAAACCTAACCTTAAATCTATCTTAAAGAATATTTTAGCCTCTCCAACCTAGTCAAATAGGTGATCAATTCGAGGTAAAGGGTACTTATTTTTTTTATTTTCATTTTGTTTGAAGTGGTCGATAATCAATCCATAGACTAAAAGTTCCATCTTTCTCTTTCACAAATAAGATCGGTGCTCCCCATCGAGACACACTGGGTATAATATACTTCTTATCCAACATCTCTTGAAGATGCATTTTTAGTTAAGTGAGTTAAAAAATACTCATCATATATGGCGCTTTATATATTGGTGTTGATCCTGGTACCAAATCTATCGTAAAATCTATATCCCTTCTACGAGGTAGTCCTAGAATTTCTTCTGGAAATACATCGTGAAACTTACTCAATATAGGATCATCAGTCAACAAATGGTCAACCATCTTGGCTAGACTTTCATTTATATTTAGAACATATATTTCAAAACCCTTTCTAGCATTTTGTTTCAACTATAATGAAAAAATATTCCTTACCAATACACCATGAGGTATTCCCTTAATGGTTCTATTATGTCCCAACTCATCTAAGCAATCAAAAGTTTTGTTTTTACAATTCACTACAGTTGCATGCTTTTCAAGCCAATACATTCTGATGAGTATGTCATAGGATCCCAAAGGTAATAAATTCAAATCCAAACGCACTTACATTCCATCCATTGTTATCATACAACCTTTCACTATTTCAACTACATTCTGTTTAGTACCAGTGGCTAATTGTACTAACCAAGACTTATTATGTTTTACCTTATTCAGTTTGCAATCCTCAAAAATTGTAGGGAAAACATAACTTAAACTTGCACTGGGGTCAATTAAATTAGAGGCATATTTTTTATTTATCATACCTTCAATTTCTACCATTTAAGACTAATAATCAACCTTTCAATTCTCCAAAGCCGCATTAATTTTTTGATTTCACTTTGGCATGTCATAAATATCATTGCCTCCTAAACATTATGTACCATCAAGTTTCTGTTCTTATTCAAAGGGAAATAATTTTATAGGTGAGGTTCCTTGCAACCCCAACTTTGCAATGGTGGTCTCATTGGAGTATTTACTGAATTAGTTGGTCTGCTACTGTTATGAGACTATACACTTTGTTGTTTTCCAATAAACCTATTATGTTTAATTGGTGCACTGTGAGATGCATGACGTGAGTACTTAAATTACTTCTTTCTAGGATCAAACTTTTTATTTCTGTTCTTATATTTCCATGTTTTCATATTTTTAGACCTTTGTTTAAATTAGGTATAACACAATTTAGTGTGTCTTATTACCTCGTCCATCATATTAGGATTAAGGAACTTAATTTCATCCTTATATGCTTGAGGCAGGAAGTTCATAAACCATTGTACCTTTTATTTATCTTCTCTAAGGTAAGGTACGTACCTCATTGTATTTACAAATTTGGTAACAAAATCTTCGATGGCCATCTATCCTAGTCTAAGGTCATGAAGCTCCTTATCCTTTTCATCAAAATACCTTTCAGTTAAGTATATTTGTTTGAAGTATTTTTAAATATCTTCCAATTGATATCGTTGCTCCTAATTTTGTTTACTGTCTTTGTTTCCTGCCACCAAATAACATCTTTCCCATTTAGTTGATATATTTCCAATATAGACCTTAAGTTCTGAGAGTAATTATAAATATGCAAATATTTCCCCATGTTTAAGAGGGAATATTCTTCTCCTTCTTTAGTCTCACCATCAAAACTCGGTGGTCTGGTTTTTTTTAAATTCACCATTCAATTCAACATTATGCCATTTCATTCTTTTGTTTTTAGGTGTTTTATTTTTCAATGTCTTGTCTTCAGAATTGTTATTGTTATTTTCCTGAGTCATCGATGTTACTCGATCACTAAACAAGAGGTGTTCCCTTCGCTTATCAGATTCATCATTAGAGACTTCCTTCTTAGTGTTACTAGGGGTTTGTCCTATATTATTATTCTATTTAATCTCAATAATATTCTTGAGTAAGATTTCATTTAGTTCCTCTTTCTCTTTACTTGCTTTCAACAATTTTTCATTATCTTCTTTAATACTCTAGAATTCGGCCTTTATACTTCTCATGGTTTCAAGTAACTCTAATGAACTGTTTTTAGGTTGTTCACTGTTCAACTCTACATACGGTTAAGGTCCATTTGGAATTTTTTTCTTGGTTTCATCAACCATGTTGTCTATTGTTGTTTCTGATAAGCGCATAACATATTTTTTGTTAAAATCATCTTTTAAATAATTCTAGAATAATCGCCTAATTTATTAATGCAACATTTTCTTTTTAAATGGTTTCAACCCATAAAACCTTACTGTTTCGAACCTCAGTCTAATAACATTTGTAACATCAAACCAACTAGTTTTTTTTTTTTTTTTTTGAAAAAGTACTCTTATAGTTTGGAAACCAAAACTATACTTCTAATCATTGTTTCAACCTTACTATTGTTTTTGTTATTGTTTTTGTTATGGTTTGGCCCAAGGTGAACATTACTACTCTTAATGTATATCCATTTTATTTTAACATGGCAAGTTAAAAGTATCGAGTCAAGACACTTGTATATCCATTTTATTTTAACATGGCAGGTTAAAACTATCGAGTCAAGACCCTTGTTGAAACATCCACACAATCTCCAAGGTAAAGATGCAATTAGATTTATTAGTCAACTTAAGTATCAACTTCCTCTTAACTGATGTGTTTTTAGCGAATGCCCAAGGATTTACTCTAGTTTGATTTTAAAATAACATTGATATGTCTACAAAGATTACCACATTCTCCAAGAAACTCCATTTATCCTTCTTCATGACTCTTTCCAAATTATAGATTTCAATAAGGTAGTGGTGCACATAAATATTTACACGGGTAAACACAACATTATTATATAGATTGGGTACGCTCGTCATTACTACTTACTTATCATCTCTTCTTAACATTCTTAAATATGGATATATAAAAAAGAAAAAAATATAAAAACCCACTTTGACTACATGGCTAGTTAACTTACCCTTCCTACTAGTCCGCCACCACTATACACCTATGACCCATAAAATCCTTACGCTCTTTGTTTTCTTTCCCGATTCGGGGTGAATACGACTGCCTATTTTGGAATTAACTTCGATCTATAGTGAAGATTTGTTTCAGTAATGAGTGGGTAACACCAACTACTCTCATCAAAGTTGGCGTACCATCCACCAACCAACTTCCTTCCACTTTAGCGTTCCCCGTGTCATAGAGAACTACTCTACTTCCATCCAGATCTTCCTAACGACAAGTTTCCTCCCGCTTTTGTAGAGGTTGACGTCAAAAGAAGTTGTGATCGACTCTGACTATTGTTTATGTACTTCAATGCTTAGTTAAAGTAACACTAACACTTGATATCCTCATCCGGATTGTCAAACCCTGAAGGAATCTCAGTGAAGAAACCCCTCTGTCATATTTCATTCCTGGAAGCTCGTCACGACCAATTTAGGCAGAAAGGTAACATTTCCCTACAGCAGGAAAAACTCGTGAGTTACTTTATGGTTTCCACCATAACAACGATTTATAGGTATCAGTGGTTCTCTCTTTTCTCGCAAGCGTTCATGCTTAAAATTTATTTTCCATTGTTTTAATAATGATAAGCTTGTTGCCTTAGGTTTGTAGGTAACCTAGGGTCGATCTGTAGGATGAGCTCGATTCCGTGGAAATGTCCAGACCCATTACAAATACAGACTACTCACATTTGGTGTTACTCCTTCGAACAACACATGTAAATACATTTTACTTATTCCAAGTTGCATTCTAAATAGTCCCTCCTTCATCATATATTTAATCTTTCATTTCTAAATAGTGATTTTGTCTTCTCCTATAGAGAGACCTCACGGTCAAGATCATGGTTGTGTAAATAGAGAGAGAGATTTGCATTCAAGCATGGATGAATTCCTTTAAATATTGTAGGTAAAGTCTATTTCTTACTAAAATCTCTAATCTTGAATGGTCATTCTTCTTCCGCTAAGCGTTTGTGTTCATCCTTCTAATCTATACTTATGTCTTCCGTTACACATATGGATATACATCACAAAATCCAAGAAATAATCCTTTGTCATGTTAATATTATGATAGTTGTAGGAGGTATTAACCTCTACGTGTAACTTTTGACGAGACTAGAATATTTTGGGAAGTAAGAGAAACCCTAAAACATTGGATAATAACCGTAGAAGGAAAGTCGACTCAAGAGAATATTTAATATTGAGTTATTAGCCTCCAAAAAGAGAAGTCCACCCAGTCAAGTGAGTTAGAGCAGTATAAATAGAGAATGCTAGAGCTCATGTGACACTCACTCACTCGCAACTGCATAATACTAGTGGTGCACAAGTTTGAACAGGTAGTGTAACTGCAACTTAGATTTTAGATTTTGGTTGGAATTGGTCTCTTGGTTATGGCTTGTACTTTCTACTTGGTTTTTGGTTATTCTTCCTTGGTGCACTACCCTTGGATAAAGGTGCACTAGCCTTGGTTGGCTATTGGTATGCTACCAGAATTATTTTGTATGTCAAAGTTAAGGTTCTCAGGGATGACCTTTGTGCCTATGGTTGGGTGACAATATTGTTATATTGTCTATGGAAAAACGAGAACATCTCTTTAATTATAACTGGTTATGGTCCCACACTATCTTCAGACTATCTAACCACTGGGAGATAGATTGGGAAGTTATTTGTTAAGCTTGTTGTGGCACCAATTACAGTTGTAGTTAGGTTTTCTATATATGTAGTTGCAACAAACACTAACCCTTGTGTTCAAGCACTTATGGTGAAATGTTTGATCTAATTCCTTGACATGCTAGTGCACCCTAGCCTAGTGCACCTCTTGCTACTCTCACCTAGCAAAAATGTCAAGTTTGAATTTTTTTGTCAAAGTTAAAGTTGAAGTCAAAGTCAAATGTTGACTTTTGGTCAAATTGATTTTTTGGTCAAAGTTGATATTTTAGAGTTACTATCTTGTTCTAATAATTAAACATTGGATTGAGTTTTTAATATCTTCTTGTCAAGATGGTATCTAGTTTCATGTTGGAAGATGAGTTGGATGATGCTACAAGGTTTCAAAGGTATGCACTTGTATATGTTATCTAAGTTATGTCATCCAGAAAAACAAGTGTGTTTGCAGGAAAAAGTATTTGAGACCTTCTCTAAGGTGTAATATTGGATTCAGTGCATTGATAGGAACAAGCGCACCCTCCATAACAGATGATGCTTTAGGTTCGAGGTTTGATTAAATTGTTAAGCTTCAAATTTGTGTATATCAAAGGTGATAATTGCTACCATACAAATTGTGAAAGCAGTCTTTGAAAGATTCTATTATTTATATAGGTGCAATGAATACTCAACTACATATGAATATTTTTGATATAGATGCTTATTGTAGTTGTTCGGAAGTTGAACTAGCATTCCCTCTCGATAGATATTTCTTGTTTTCTCTTGTTATTCGTGTTCCAAGTATGTACCCTTGTGAAATATGTTGGATGAACAATCCTTGCGGAAGCTGTCTTAGAAGAAGTTTATAAGGATGAGACAACTTCCAAATGGGAAAAAATCAGAATAGATAGAAACAAACTTAACGAGATTCATAGGAGTCAGACTCGAAGGAAGTCATGAATCAAAAGAGAGATGCAACAGATGAAAAGAGAGATGCAACAGATGAACGCATGGACTCTCTCAACACTTTGTAGAAAGAAAAGAGAGATGCAACAGATGAAAGCATGGACTCTCTCAGATGGAGGGACATGATCACAAAATTCTAAAAGAAGAGCATGCATATTTCTATTTCAGGAATGAAGTTGGGATGAGGAGGGAGCTAATCCCCAATGATATTATCCATTGAGGAATACATGAATACCATGAAGTATCTTTCCATGTTCTTGATTGGAAGTAGAAACCATGATAAACAACACGTGTTCATCTTGACTCTAGAAGAATTCTTCTTTGAAAAGAAGCCTTCAATATTTTTAGTTTTCCATCTACATTTATGTTCCTATGAAGGAAGGTTGGAGTGTTGTTGGGAAATTGCACCCTACGGACTAACAAGCTAGGGCTTAAATTTGCATGTAGATCATGACCCTTAAGAAATTACTTTTAACCTTCTACCCCAAACGTAAACCCCTTTTTCACATGCAAACATGGAAAGAACCAACTAACCTTTTTATCGACGGTTGGTGTAGATCCTCCATTGCGCTTTATCCCCTTTGCTTTTGCTACTCCTTCCAAAAAGCGATCCTGCAATCAAGACAAAACTATGCATGCATGCTATTGTTCTACTAGGGGGTTAGAGATTAAGCATCAATCAAATAAAACATATAAGACTTTTGCATTTGGGACGGGAAAAGTATCTTTTTATTAATCTCAAGATGAATCATCTTACAATGATTATAGAGACCGGCCACCGTTCCTCGATCCTGATCCTGGGCTCCTCCTCTTCTTTGTCCCCCAACTGCTTTGATTGAATTCTCCTAAAGCTTGAGGAAAGGCTAAAGGGTTGGGACAAAAACGAATTCGACAATTGGGCAGAGTTTCTTTGCTACGATTTTCCTTCTTTGAATAGTACCCCTACCCCTTCTTTTATAGGCTAGAAGGAGCTAGGGTTTTGGACGAACTCTCGGCCATGCATGGCCGGGAGTTCTAGTTAACTGCCCCAAATCTTTTTGTCCCGTCGGAAACTTTCCATTTTTTTGTGATTTTGAAGGCAAGCGCAGGCTATAGTGGGCCTCCTAGCATTTGCCCGTGGGCTGTAGTGGGCCTGCTAGAGTTTGCCCGCGGGCTGTAGTGGGCCTGCTAGAGTTTTATTTTTAAAAATGGAGTTTTTAGAAGAGTTGTTCAGTAGTTTTTTGGCAAAGAAGGGATATGAGTTGGCCTGATGCCAGGTAAGCATGTGAGGTGAAATTTAGGGTTATAACAGATGCCCCCTAATGTGTGAGGTCAGAAGAGCATCTGATGGCCGAAATACATTAC
>JZKD02S0181097.1:12042-22844 GCA_000966675.3 Picea glauca
GGGCGGCCCTTGCATTTGGATTGTGAGAAGCTCGCTTGAACACACCTTTTGCAATGAGTGTCATTGTTTCAACCAACGTCTTCTCGATCTGTAGAGGAAGATATGGGATCTCATCTTCTTTGCCCTTCTCAGAGGCGCTTGGTTTCCTATAGTTGTGCACTCTACTCGTTATGAAAGAATCACTTTTAACCATATATACATTCGTGGAAGATGAATTGTTTGGAGGAGGGCAAGTTTTTGAACTGCCCCCTTCAACACTTGCAGAGGCTTGAGTTAAATTTTGCCCATGCTGAAAGGGATTAGTCAACATGGCTTGTTGTTGTTGTGTGACAAACTTATGGGCCTCTGAAAGTCGAGGACATAGATGGGCAGGGTGGTCTTCCGCACATAAGTTGCACGGATACCTCGCCTTAGGTTTTTCTGTTGTGCCCTGGCCAGCATTATCAGTTGGTTTCTTATCCCCCTTACCCTTCTTGCATTGTTTTTTCTTCCCTTCAAGCTGTTGGGTGGCCTTTGGGTTAGTCGTCTGTACGGAGTGTACTTCCGACGTTTGGGTAGGAGGAGCAGCCAAAGAAGTAGTCTGGCTGGCCACTGAGTGTTGTATAGATAACTGCTACAATTGTTTTGTCAATTGCTCAGCAGGATTAATTTGTGCCAAACCAACAATACCATCGGCATGTGGTCCGTCTCTCTGTTTGGTTTTATCCAGAATCGATCGTGGTGCATTCGGAAGGATGTTGTACAATAGTCCAGAATGAGAATAGATAAGCTCAAACTGTTGATCCCTCATGATGGCATCTTCTTCGGAGAAAACCCCTAAAGTTGCGACGTCTTTGGATAACTGTGGAACTAAAGACTTAAGGAACCACTCAGGCAGGAATGCTGGTGGGACGGGTACCTTGATAAGACTCTTTCGGCGGCGCCACTCTCGAATATGGTCAGAGATATGGTCCATGGTCGTCTGCTCG
Source organism: Picea glauca (assembly GCA_000966675.3). Taxonomy (NCBI): domain Eukaryota; kingdom Viridiplantae; phylum Streptophyta; class Pinopsida; order Pinales; family Pinaceae; genus Picea; species Picea glauca. Next base: position 13,011 of record JZKD02S0181097.1, read on the forward strand.
AAATTGGATAGCAACTCTGTGCCGGCGTCGTATCTCACAGGTAACTGGAAATGGTTAAGGAAGGCCATCGCGAGTTTGCCAAAAGAAGAATATCGTGAACGATCAAGCTCTATGTACCATTTCGAGGCACTCCCGATAAGAGTGCGTTGAAACAATCGCAACTGGACGGAGTCATCTTTCAGTGAGCTAGATGAACACCAAAGGTGGAAAGTAGTCACGTGATCACCTGGATCTTCGTTAGGCTTGGCCTCGAACTTTGGGATGTCCGAAGGCAACTTCGTCGACATAGGTGGCCAACGCGGATCGTGACAGATAGGATCATTCAACAACCGTGTTAAATCTGGAAAGTGTAACATCGCCAAGAAAGGTAGTTTAGGTTGCTGCTGATAGCTGGGATAAAAGAGTCCTGAAGTTTGACTGGCACCAGGTCGCCAGGAAAAGTTTGGCTGCTGGCCCAGATTCTAGTAGAAACCATGGCCCTGGCCAGTGTAAGGGTTTTGCATCTGAGGAGACATCATTGGCTGATTCCCCATGAAGGACATAGGATGTTGGGCATTCATCATGTTTGACGGACTTTGGGATGGATTACCCCATGCCGGTCCTGATGGAAGAGGCATAGAAGTCTGTCCGGGATTCCATTGGTTGTGGAAAGAATTACCCCAGAACGACATTCCAGAGGATGGAACAGATCCTTGTGCTGAGTTCCAAGGTCCTGGTATATGTGCCCCTGGCGCAGGAATAGTACCCTGTGCCGAAGTAGACTGTCCAAAAATGGTTGTGCCCCCAGATGGGAAAGCAGTGGATGAAAAAGTATTATTACCAAACGTCCTGTTCCAAACAAACGGTGACGAACCTATCGACAGAGTTTGCCAGGTGTTCCTTGACTCCCGACTCCAAGTGAACTTGTGTGTGTAGGTTTCCCGGCGGACTGCTGATGCATACCACCAAGCGAAGGGGATGAAGGAGGAATATGACCTCTAGCATAAGGAAAAGCGTTGAAAGGGATAGGAATGCCCCCAAGTTGACCCTGCAGAGGAGCGTTAGAGCTCCCCGCCCCCAGACCCAAAGTCTGTAAAGTGGAGTAAGTGAGTGCAGGACTGGTACCTGAACTAGGCATACCGTATGAAAACGGAGAGCCTATCACACTAGGTGTGTAAGGAGGTGTGGTCGCCGCGATAGATGGGGTTGGTCCACCGTGCGATGTAGTTGCGACTAAGACCATGGTTGCCCAGACTGTCGACAAAGGCAAGTTAGGAGAAGCTTCCCTTGTGGTAGCAACAGTGATGGGAATGGAAGAATTCCAAGTGGAAGTAACAGAGTTTGGTTCCATCACTGGGTTAGGCACTGACAGGCGTTCATAAAATTGAATTGGCACAATAATGTCCAGCCAAGTATCAGTGTTTGAGGTTTCAACCGATCCAAGATTGGCGGTTGATTCCTCTGGGAGTTGTTTGGGCTCAAAAGCCCCAGTTTCTTCGAAATACCCTTGATGGTCTAGCTTCCACCTCAATGGTGGCGCGGGTGGCTCCAGTATAACTGGCGGCAGGACCAGAAGCCTTCGTGACTGGTGGAGCTCTGAATCCTCCACTGTGTGAAAAGATTCACGACACGCTAAGGTATTCTACATGAACAAACAGTAACACCCACTAAAAGAAAGTCCCTAACAGATAAATCAACCAAGCACTAAAATAGTTGGAAGAACAGTTACAACAACCAACACTAGAGCAACTTATCGGTGCAAGTGCAACTCGAATATGGAAGCAGCCTCTAGGTATACTCTGCAAAGAATGGCCCGATGTCTTTCCTAGGTACCGCAGTATACCCCCGCAATCACCTGTGTATGTCCCTAGAAAAGATTGGCAACTAGTTTGCCAGCACGTGAACAGTCACCAGGCGGGTACAGTCGATAGTCAGGTAGACCACAATGAGCAGGGTATCAAGGCCGAAACTTGTCAAGGGTATCGAGAGAAAATGGTCTGAAATACAACTGAGGACCTCGAACGGATTCGAGACCCATGAATCTTTGTGGCAAATGCAAACGACGAAATCCCTTAACAAATCCTTGATATGTATTCTCCACAATGCTCGATCCAGCTTTGGAGGGGTTATCTCCGCTACCTTTCCTTACAAGACCTCATGTTTAGCCCCTGTGTTAGAGGGGGGTCCTGAATAACTTTCCGTAACTAGACTTCTACACTCCCTATTGACAGACTCCAATGTTTGGTTTGAGTGGCCTTGGATAATTTACTCTCCAACCTATTCCAAGGCCCTAGTCCTGAGCTAGTGTATGCACCCTACAAACAAAAAGTCTAATTGATTTTAATTAGCGTTGATTTTAATGGGCTTTTTTAAGTCACAAGGTATGAAAGTGAAACTGATGGTGTGTAACAAGACTCAAAGAAAAATGAACAAGAAATGCTAGAAAACAAAAACTTTTACAAAAATGCAAAACCAACAACTTTTCAACAAGAAAGATCTTTTTCCTTTTTCAAATTTACTAATATTTCATGCAGTAAATATAAAGGACTTTCACTCAGATCTGTGAGCTACTTATACTCTAAATGCACTGCAAAAACTTATGCAAAAAGACTTCTTCCTAGCTACCGATGCAACAACACAATCTTCCAATCAAGAAGAAAACGAAACAAGCAATTTTTTTTTATTATTTAATTGCAAAATGACGCAACAAGGGAAAATTATGACAAGCACAAAACCAAGAGAACGAAAATAAAACTATGGCTTAAAGCGCAGATCAAAAAAGAATCAGAGCAAAGATGCGGAAAAGCAATCAAGAAAGCACCAATTCTAACACTTGCCTAAAAAACCATAAAACATTTTTTTTTCTCTTTTGTCTTTTCTATCAAAACATTAACTAAAAAAAACAGACCTAGGAAAAGATGCCCTAACCTGCTGACTATGTAGCCCCAGACTCTAAACCCCTGAGAGGAGCTCTTCTCAGCAAAGGAGAGGATGATTGCCCCACCCAAGCTGAAAAGCTACCAATCAAGACCGCGTCTGTCACCAAAAAAGCACGCGTGCAAACGCATGCTGACCTATACCAGCGCCCGGGTACCCGTGGGCTAACCTTAAACAGGCCGCGGGTCTGTATAAAAGCCAAGACAAAACAACACACAAGCAGCCCGAACCTGAAAAAGGCCTCTGGTATTGACAACCAGGGTCTCTAAAAGGCTTGGATGCTTCTATTTTAACAGAAAAGGAAAATGAATGCAAAAGATAACAAACACAATAAGGCGGACTGAAAACAAGAGAGTAGACCAACAAGACCCAGACAGGATCCAGAAAGCCCCCTGAGAAGGTAAACTTCTGACAGAGAAGAGGGGACTGCCTCTCAAGCTTCCTGATTCCTACACGCTACTGAAACCACTGCAACAAGCGTTCAAACGCGGGCTACAAAAGGTTAGGGCACGGGTTACACGTGTGCAGGCCTTCTGCAGGCCACGTGTACCTCTGTGTGTCCCGATAATAAATGTCAAGCAATGGTCAAGGAAAAACTGGTATTATGAACCAGGTTCCCTACTAGCTTTGACCTAACAGAAAACAAAACAAACAAAGAAACATAGAATCTACTCCTTTAAACTACCCAAAAACCTCAATGAAATCCGAAAACCCTAAGAGTAAGATCCCCAGTGGAGTCACCAATTCTGTTGTTGGGAAATTGCACCCTACGGACTAACAAGCTAGGGCTTAAACTTGCATGCAGATCATGACCCTTAAGAAATTACTTTTAACCTTCTACTCCAAACCTAAAACCCTTTTTCACATGCAAACATGGAAAGAACCAACTAACTTTTTTATCGACGGTTGGTGTAGATCCTCTATTGCGCTTTATCCCCTTTGCTTCTGCTACTCCTTCCAAAAAGTGATCCTGCAATCAAGACAAAACTATGAATGCGTGCTATTGTTCTACTAGGGGGTTAGAGATTAAGCATCAATCAAATAAAACATATAAGACTTTTTCATTTGGGACGTGAAAAGTATATTTTTATTAATCTCAAGATGAATCATATTACAATGATTATAGAGACCAACCACCGTTCCTCGATCCTAATCCTGGGCTCCTCCTCTTCTTTTTCCTCCAACTGCTTTGCTTGAATTCTCCTAAAGCTTGAGGAAAGGGTAAAGGGTTGGGACAAAACAGATTCGGCAATTGGGTAGAGTTTCTTTGATATGATTTTCCTCCTTTGAATAATACCCCTACCCCTTCTTTTATAGGCTAGAAGGAGCTAGGGTTTTGGACGAACTCTCGGCCATGCATGGTCGGGAGTTCCAGTTAACTGACCCAAAGATTTTAGTCTCGTCAGAAACTTTCCATTTTTTGTGATTCTGAAGGCAAACGCGGGTTGTAGTGGGCCTACTAGCATTTTCCCATGGGTTGTAGTGGGCCTGCTAGAGTTTGCCCACGGGCTGTAGTGGGCCTGCTAGAGTTTGTTTTTTAAAAATGGAGTTTTTAGAAGAGTTGTTCAGTAGTTTTTTGGCAAAGAAGGCATATGAGTTGGCCTGATGCCAGGTAAGCATGTGAGGTGAAATTTAGGGTTATAACATGGAGTTTTCTGGAAAGAAGGGCATGTCATATATATAAGATTCCATGGACTCCAATATTGAATAAAAACATGAGGAATAACATGAAGATTCCAAGAAAGAAACAAAAAATTTGAACAACCAATTGAACTAGTTTGAATCCACTAGAAGTAGTCAAGAAGAAGGAATGGAAGGAATTTGTGATGAACAACACTCTATGTGAGAAACTGTGAAAAATACTTGAGCATTGACAGATACAAGGCAAGACTCAGGGATAGAGGATTCTCCTAGAAGGAGGGAGAAGACTATGATGACAAATTGTTGTTGTAACCAGACACACCTCTACCTGAGCCATTATATCTCCTGTAGTATCCATGTGTTGGAGTTTATGTTAGATGAATGTAAAGACTATTCTTATCAAAAGAGTAATTGAAGAAGAAACATAAGTATATAAACCTCAAGGTTTTGAGGCATACCAGAAAGAGACCCTTGTATGCAGATGGAAGACAACCTTGTATGGATTCAAGAAAACTTGGTGGAGAGCCTCTCATGTACAACAAAATCACGGTGAAAACCTCCTATGATAGAGGAAGTATATTGAAATGGTTCTTCAGAAGCCTGGGATGATGGATTGCAAATCCATGGAACACTCCCATGATGACAGATCTGAAGAAGCTCAGAGACTCTATTCCAGTATACCCATCTTTGTATCGATAATTGATTGGCTCATTAATGTATTTGGGGAATACTAAACCATATATATTCCTTGTGGGATGTTTGATTTATGATATACAACTACATGGATTTATCAATTCATATTGGGCAGGGAGTGCAGATGACAGAAGAAGTATTACTTGGATATGTTTCTGTTTGAGCTTTGTCATGATGTCATGGGAGAGCATGATATAAAATTCAATTGCACTCAACACTATAGAAGTAGAGTATATGGGAGTTGGTGATGCTTGTACATAAGCAGTGTGGCTCTGTAAGTTGGTTTCTAGACTCTCTGATCAGGTGTTGAATTCAACCGTGATATATTGTGATGATCATAGTTATGTGAAGCTTTCAGAGAACCTTGTTTTCCTTGACAGTTCAAAGCACATTCAAATCAAGAATTGTATTCTCCGTGATAAATTCCAGAGGGGAGAAGTGGTTCTCTAGTCTATCTCCACAGATGAGAAGAAATTGGATATTTTAGTAAATCCTATGTCGAAGATGAAAATTTTGCGTACTTAAGGGACAAGATGGAGTTTGTGGAGATGAATTCCTTATTGAAAAATAAAGTGATTATTCCCAAGTTGAGAGGGAGCACGGATATGTTATTTATTTATGGAATATCATTTTCCAGTTCGGAAAATGGTCCATGTTGGGTAGTTTCTTTCCATTCCGGAAAATGGTTTGGGATTTTTGACAGACAACCATTTTCCAGTTTGAAAAATGGTCCACATAGGACAATCATTTTCATAATAAAAATGGTCTGATAGATTGTTGTTGTACCATAGACAATGATTCCCCTTGTGGCTAGTGTGTGGGAATGGTATAGGACAATCATTCTTCTTGGAAATCACTCTGAGTAGTGGTCAAGTAGAATGGTTCGCCTCATCGAGCAATGATTCATTCGAATTTCAGAGTTGTGAGAAGTTTTGAAGAATGGTCCATTTTGGAGGTTGGTACAGGACAGTCAGTTCCATAGGAAATGGTCCGGACAGTCATTCCCTAGGGAAAAATATTTTTCTCCAAGTTGCACTGTGATTTGTGTGGGAGGAATGGCCCAGTTAGGTGAATGGTCTAGGTTCAACAATCAGGGACAATAATTATGTTAGGAAGACTCATTCTCTCCAAGTTGCACTATGATTAGTGCCACAAGAATGACCCAGTTAGGTGAATTATCTAGGCTCAGAAATCAGGGAAAGTTATTCTTCTATGCTTGGGAAGAATAGTCCAAATAGCCCATGGCTAATGTTTTACTTTTTGAGGTCATATGCTCTTCCATATTTCATAGATGTGAGTGGAAGAATGGCCTATATGAATTAGTTTGTATCATGATATTGTTTATGTAGGTTGATATCAGATGATATGATTGTTTTGGAGACTGTATCTCTTTGGGTATTAGTTGTATGCTACTTTGGTGGATATGATCCACTGGTAGAGATTATGTGTCATTGGTTAGTAGTGGTGTGCTACTAGGATTGGTTGTGTGCCACTCGATAATAGTTCTATACTAGTATGGATAGACACAATTATGCTCTATTGGGTGGAATTATAGCATCAATATGCTACTATCTGAGTGCCATGGAGAATACCACTACTATTGGATTTGATTTCCAGTTAGATGGATAGTCAGTGTGCTGGTGGAAAAACATTTTCCATGTAGAGAATGGTCCAAACATAACAAATTGTTGGTGGAAAGGTATTTTGTCTATGGATAATGGTCCAGGTTGACAGTTTGTTGACATATCATGGAATGGTGTTTTGATAAGGAGCATATTATGTCCCAATTAGGAAAATGGTTCAATAACGATATTTTCTAACTCATATAGGTAGAGATGGATCTCTATGGTACAAATGACCCAATTAGAAAATAGTCCTACAATGACATTCTTATAGGAATGGTCTCTGTATCCGACGGTGTAGCTTTCAACATTTGTTGGGATAGTCATTCTTCTAGGACGTATGTCTGGATTAGAAGAATGGTCATTGTATCACTCTGTGGAGTGAGTGACTTATTCAACAACATGCTCGATTACTCATATGGAGTATGGCTTCGATAGATGATGCAGTTGATGCTATCAGATGATACTGATAGTGATGATTTTTCTTGTGAGTTGATCTACGTGATCATGAGATAGCCTGTGTGGCTATGATGATGCTACAAGTTGAAAGGTCTATTTTTTGCTCAATACCATTTCTTTTAATACCTCCCTATCTAGTAGGGAGTGCTCATATTATTGTATCTGTAAGAGGTATTAATCTCTACCTGTAACCTTTTACGACACTAGAATATTCTCGAAAGCAAGAAAAACCTTAAAATGTTGGATAATAACCCTAGAAGACAAGTTGGGTCAAGAGAATATTTAATATTGAGTTATTAGCCTACAGGAAGATAATTTGGCCAACTTTAGTGAGTTAGAGCATTATAAATAGAGGGTGTAGGAGCTCATTTGACACTCACTCACTCACAACTACATAATACTAGTGGTGCGCAAGTTTGAAGAGGGTTGCAATTGCAATTGTTGCAACTGGGATTTTGGATTTTGGTTAGACTTGGTCTCTTGGTTATGGTTTGGAATTTCTACTTAGTTTCTAGTTATTCTTTCTTGGTGCACTACCCTTGTATAAAGAGGTGTGATAGCCTTGGTTGGTTATTGATATGCTATCAAAATTATTCTGTCTATCAAGTTTAAGGTGCTCGGGGGTGGCATTTGTGCCTATGGTTGGGTGACAATATTTCTATATTGTATATGGAAAAATGAGCACATCTCTTTTATTCTAACATGTCATGCATTGGAAAAATTTAACACAAGGTCTATGAACTTTCTACTCTTATGTTTTCAAACTGGAAAAAATAAGGTTAACTATGTGTCAATACTAACTCAAGCATGTCGATGGTTTCTTGAGATATTCACTATTAACCCACATCGTGGTGACTTCCAGTATGGTTGAAGCAAATTCGTTACAGTTTTCAAGGGTTTTACACATACATGTAGAAACTTTTTTTTTTTTTTACCTAACCTCTACAGAGACTCACTCTGTAATAGTTTACTCGATACTTGATATCATAGGGTTGATAGTTGGCCCTACCTATGGGGTTTCAACCTATTAAACCTTACATATATTTTAGAATGATTGTTATATTATCGCCCTCTTTCTTGTTTTGTATATGGATGATGAATACTACATTTGTTTATAACATTTGTATGGTAGTTTCTTGTGTGTTCTATGTGGATATTTTAATACAATGGCTAAGTTGATTCTGTAACTACCAAATGTTTCTAATACATAAGTTACCTTTCATTTTGTTTACATACAAAATAATTGTGTATTTCTAATCATTGAAAATAATAAAAATAATCTAGGCTATCGCCACAAATAACATGCATATTATTTTTGTTCTATGTGTGCAACAAGAAAATTGATTTGATTAAGAAAATTGATTTGTTTAAGAAACAAGAATAATTATTTTGCTAGGGTTTCATGTCATATTCAATGATTACTTTCCTTAGTTTAATTCTCTTATAAACATAAATAAAAATATTGAAATATGAATATTTAAGATTCCTTTACAAGTATTGATCCCTCGAGTCTACTTTATTTTACATGAAGATGAAAATGTCAAGAACCTCATAAGCACCAAGCTCAAAACTCTGCAAAATTACTCAACAACATCGTGTTTACATCATGCTTGTTTTTTTCTTTTCTATCTTTTTTTCGAGTTAGCATTCTCCCTAACTCTCGGGAGTCTTGGTCTAACTTCACTATGGGGTAGGTTAACACTTGTTCTGATGGACAACAATCACTTTTACCCTCGTGGTTTCTATCCCCTTTTCACTTTTTCCATGGAATAAAGAATTTCTCTTATCATAGTTGGGTTTTCTCATCAATTTATCTCAAGTAATTTTTAAATAAAATAAAATTAAAATTAATATTTACACAAATACTTTTCACCATTAGTTATCTATGATGATGAAAATGTTAATCAGATTTTTTCCAATGTCATAATTCAATATTCATAATCACCTTATCACTTAAAATTATTCAAATATTTAAATTGAGGGGATGTTACATTTTTTGACTGAGATTTTTATTTCTTCCAACTTATGTATTAAAGATTAAAAACTCAATAAGTTAAGAAGTGAACAAATTCAATATTAAAAATGTGGCTAAAAATAACACACCTGTATTTTTTTAAGAAAATAACTTTTAAATCTTTCAAATGAAATTTAAATTAAAAATGAGCATATTTCATATTCATAATTATATATCTATATTTTTTTTTATCTACTTTTATTAAATAATATACAAAAAGTGCATTCCTTCCATCTAACATTTAGAGAGAGTGAACATGACCATTGGCAAAAAAATTGAATTTTATTACTGGCAAAGATTTTGTTTTTGACAAAGTTCTATTCTATGAAACCTTCCTTGGAGGAGAATGAGAATAGTAAATTTACACTCTTACGTTTCTATTTTCTATAATGAAAACGATTTCATTTAAAAAAAAATGGAAAGAAATAAAACACACCTTCACATTGTGTAATGATACCAATCATGTTTAACATTTCTACATTTCTTATA
>JZKD02S0181119.1:9180-20440 GCA_000966675.3 Picea glauca
CCGTTTCAAAGATTCAGGCACCGAGACTCACAGAGGTGAGCGCCTAGATTTCACAAGTAGCGAAGTCGCGAAGAGATCATGACCATCCATCTGAGGAGGACAGGTGGTAGAGATCAAAGGATCGACGAAGTGCTGAAGAAGTCTGAGTGCAGGCTTCATGAACTTGGAAGTTCGCAAGGTGAGAGCCCAAGAGTTAGGTGCTCCAAGTCGCGAAGTCGCAAAATCACGAGGAGCAAGGACAGCCATTGGATCCAGTCGTGGAGGACCGTTGGATCAGAGCCTCATCGCACATATCGCGCATTCGAAGGTTTGGAGGTTGAGAGGACCTCGTCTCGACTGCAGAAGTCACGAAGTGCCGAGAGCCGAGGCACGAGTGTGGACATGTGGCAGAACCACAAGGTGGGGCCTGCATGGTTGACAGGTGGATACGCGTCGCCTGGAGAAAGGATTCAACACTACATTGACTTCTCGCATCTCAGGGATTCACGGGATAAGAGCACAGGAGCTCGATGCTACAACTCGCGAAGTGGCGAGTTGCGAGAAGTGCGAAGGGAGGTCAACCCTCGCTAACTTTCAAGTTTCGGAGGTTCGCACTGGACGAGCACGGAGGCTCAACCCTTCGACTTGAAAAGCCACAAAGTTGTGACGGGAGCTAGCGTTAAGCCTAGCTGGTGGTCACGCGCAGAAGGCGCTGACAAAGGAAGGAGCTATACCCATATCGACATTTCAGGTATCGTGAATTTGGAAAGGAGGAGTCGAGAGTTTTGACTCGCGAACTCACGAGATTGTGAGTTTTGAAAAACACCTTTGGAATTGGGCCTTGGTTATAGTGCAGTGGTCACTCGGAGGAGGTGAAGCTCATGCTTAGTGTTGTTTGCACAGGGGAGTTTCCGAAAGGACCTGTGGATCGATTGAATTGAGATTCCAGCAGGGAGTCAAAAAGAGCCACTTTGGCTCAGGAAAGCGATTGAATGATTCTGAGAGTGGAATTTAGCCCAAGGGTCAGAAGGGGGTCTGCATCAATTCTCCATCAGGCCAAGTCTCTCATGAAAGTACTCGAACTTCGTCTTGGCTGTAGTCATCAACACTCCCTCTCAGCTAGGGAGGTATTCTCCACCAGGCCAAGTCTCTCACAGAAGTACTCGAACTTCATCTTGGAAATAATCATCAACACTCTGTCTATGCTAGGGAGGTATTCTCCATCAGGCCAAGTCTCTCATGGAAGTACTCGAACTTCGTCTTGGAAATAATCATCAACACTCCCTCTCATCTAGGGAGGTATTCTCCACTAGGCCAAGTCTCTCACGGAAGTACTCGAACTTCGTCTTGGCAAGCGGTTTGGTGAAGATATCTGCAATCTGATCATGTGTAGGAAGGTATTGCACGTGTACTGGTTTCCTCTGCACCATGTCTCTGATATAATAATATTTTATCTCAACATGTTTCAATCTNATCTGCCAGGAGGGCATTGAGTCAGTGTGCAGGTAGGCACAGGGAGAGAACTCTTTGAGTTGAGAGATTGAAGAAGAGTCCACTAAAGGATCTTCGCAGGGTTGTTGAACACCCTGAAACACTCAGCAAGAGGTTTCTTGAGTGAAGGATATCTAGGACGGCATCCAAGTTCTCCATCTGAAGGAGAAGGGAAAAAGGGTAAAATCCCTTAGAGGCCTGAGTATCTGAAAAGCTCAGAATAGATAGCACTGTGCGTGCGAAGACTCTGCAAGGAGTGTAGAAGTCACAGAACTCTTTGAAGGGTTTGGGGTTCCCTAAAGCTCGGGAGAAGCAGCATTTTTATACACGTAGGCGAGGATGCAAGTCGAAGAGCTCACAGGTAAAGGAGAACAACGGTCGAGGCCTTTGAACATTGGAATTTTTCCAAGTGTTGGCAGAAAAGTGCGCCAAAGCTCAGGAGGAGCATAGCTGCCATCAGATTAAGCTGAAGAGATCTGGACCGTTGAAGGTTTCGATGTCCAGGAGGCAGTGCAGGAGGAATGCACGGGAGAGATGATCTGAACCGTCAGATCTCAAGCAAACAACCGTCAGCCGTTAGATCTGACAGGAGATGCACGAGGGTTAAACCTTCATGAATAGAAAAGCGAAAGTCCCGAAGGAGTATCGTATTGGGATTTCAGCGTTCAGAAGTTTAGGATTCTGGAGGACGAGAGTCCAGGCACTCGACATCAGAAGTCCTGAAATGGATAAAGGGGATTTGAGTCGTCCATCTGCAGGAGGTCGCGTGTCATGGAATCATCCGTTTCAAAGATTCAGGCACCGAGACTCACAGAGGTGAGCGCCTAGATTTCACAAGTAGCGAAGTCGCGAAGAGATCATGACCATCCATCTGAGGAGGACAGGTGGTAGAGATCGAAGGATCGACGAAGTGCTGAAGAAGTCTGAGTGCAGGCTTCATGAACTTGGAAGTTCGCAAGGTGAGAGCCCAAGATTTAGGTGCTCCAAGTCGCGAAGTTGCAAAATCACGAGGAGCAAGGACAGCCGTTGGATCCAGTCGTGGAGGACCGTTGGATCAGAGCCTCATCGCACATATCACGCATTCGAAGGTTTGGAGGTTGAGAGGACCTCGTCTCGACTGCAGAAGTCACGAAGTGCCGAGAGCCGAGGCACGAGTGTGGACATGTGGAAGAACCACAAGGTGGGGCCTGCATGGTTGACCGGTGGATACGCGTCGCCTGGAGAAAGGATTCAACACTACGTTGACTTCTCTCATCTCAGGGATTCACGGGATAAGAGCACAGGAGATCGACGCTACAACTCGCGAAGTGGCGAGTTGCGAGAAGTGCGAAGGGAGGTCAACCCTCACTAACTTTCAAGTTTCGGAGGTTCGCACTGGACGAGCACGGAGGCTCAACCCTTCGACTTGAAAAGTCACGAAGTTGTGACAGGAGCTAGCGTTAAGCCTAGCTGGTGGTTACGCGCAGAAGGCGCTGACAAAGGAAGGAGCTATACCCATATCGGCATTTCGGGTATTGTGAATTTGGAAAGGAGGAGTCGAGAGTTTTGACTCGCGAACTCACGAGATTGTGAGTTTTGAAAAACACCTTTGGAATTGGGCCTTGGTTATAGTGCAGTGGTCACTCGGAGAGGTGAATCTCGTGCCTAGTGTTGTTTGCACAGGGGAGTTTCCGAAAGGACCTGTGGATCGATTGAATTGAGATTCCAGCAGGGAGTCAAAAAGAGCCACTTTGGCTCAGGAAAGCGATTGAATGATTCTAAGAGTGGAATTCAGCCCAAGGGTCAGAAGGGGGTCTGCATCAATTCTCCATCAGGCCAAGTCTCTCACGAAAGTACTCGAACTTCGTCTTGGCCGTAGTCATCAACACTCCCTCTCAGCTAGGGAGGTATTCTCCACCAGGCCAAGTCTCTCACGGAAGTACTCGAACTTCGTCTTGGAAATAATCATCAACACTCTATCTATGCTAGGGATGTATTCTCCATCAGGCCAAGTCTCTCATGGAAGTACTCGAACTTCGTCTTGGAAATAATCATCGACACTCCCTCTCAGCTAGGGAGGTATTCTCCACTAGGCCAAGTCTCTCACGGAAGTACTCGAACTTCGTCTTGGCAAGCAGTTTGGTGAAGATATCTGCAATCTGATCATGTGTAGGAAGGTATTGCACGTGTACTGGTTTCCTCTGCACCATGTCTCTGATATAATAATATTTTATCTCAACATGTTTCAATCTATCATGAAACACAGGGTTCTCAGAGAGTTTCACACAACTCTAGTTATAAAAATGAATAATGGTAGGTTCCATCTCATGATCAAATAAATCTGTCATAATTTTGTGAAGACACACTGCTTCGCAGATTTCCATACTCAACACTATATACTCTTCTTCTATGGTACTCAAAGCCATAGAGATTTGTTTCCTGCTGTACCAGGAAACCATGGCATACCCCAAGGTAAAACAACAACTGAATTTTCTCTTTTGGTCCACTATGATCCCTACCCAATCTGCATCGACATATCCCTGTAAAATCAAGTCTACACTGGAGGCATATCTCAGTCCATATCCAATTGTTCCTCGTAGGTATCTCAATACATGTTTCATTGCTATCCAGTGAGTCTGTCTCAGATGACTCATGATCTGACTAAGTACATTCACTGCATAACATATATCAGGTATGGTGTTAACCAGATGCATAAGTGATCCTCTCAAATATGCATCAATCTCGCCTAAATCAGTAGGAGCATCATATATTTTCTTCAACTCCATCACCATTGGTGTAGGCATGGATTTGCACCTGTCATACCGAACTTCTTCAATATCTCCACTCTATATTTTCCTTGACTTAGGAAAATCTCATTAGTTCTATGCCATACTTCTAGTCCCAAGAAGTAGTGCATCATACCCCAACTCTTCATCTCGAAGTCAGAAGTCAATGCTCGCTTGCATTCATCAATAAGTCTTTCTGAACTAGTGAGAAATGAATCATCCACATACCAGACCAAGATCGGTCACTCATCACCAACAATATGATAACATATGTTTGGATCAACAACACTCTTATTTAAGCCCAAACTCATAAAGAATCCATCCATATTCTCATACCAAGCACGATGTGTCTTCTTTAGTCCATACATGGATTTCTTCAACATGTACACATGATATTTCTCGTTGTTTATCACGAATACCTTTGGCTGCTCGATATAAACTTCTTTCTCATAATCACCATTGAGAAAGGTTGTCTTTACATCCATCTGATGTATTTTCCAACTCATGGATGATAGTACAGATGGAAGTGTATCGGGCTACTGGATCAAATGTCTCATCATAGAGAACTCCCTCTATTTGTGAGAATTCTCTGGCTACAAATATCACTTTGTATTTCTCGACACTTCCATTAACTGCATGATTGATCTTATAGATCCGCTTGGAAATCACTACAAAGTTCCCTTTTGGTCTCGGAATAATATCCCATACATCATTCTTCAATATAGATTGATATTCTCCTTTCATGGGATCTTGCAATACCTACTCACCTGTAGATTCTCCATGACAAGAAGGCTAAGAATAAATTATGTGGCTCATGGATGAAAGGTAACTCAAAAATATCTTTGGTCTCTTGATTTCTCAGGATGTGCCTTGACTGGCTGCATGTCCCTCTACTGCTTGCTAAGTTTTTCGAGTCCAGACATGTCTTTTATTCCCTACCGCAATATCTCTAGGGATATCAAGTGGAGCAACTAGATCAACTGGAATAATGGTTGTCTCCCTTTGAACTGTTGAAGGGGAGAAGGTAATGTCTCTTCCTTCTTCTCAATTAGTTTGACTCCCTCTGAGTCAAGTAAATCCCTCTGAATTATGAAGGATAAACATCTTCCTGTGTTTTTAACCTACCTGGAACAAGAAAACAAATGAAAGGAAACAAGACAAGAATATATCCTAGAGGAGATTCATGAGTACATATCTAGAATCAAAACAATTTAAGGATTGTTGTCACAGCTAAAACACCTACTTTTAATGTAGCAACCTTAGAAATTTAGGTTAGATGCATGATAATTAAAACAATCAAACCTGGAGTCTTCACTTCCAGTGTGTTTTTCCTCTAAATGCACTGGGATCCCTCTGGATCCATGATTGCATCAAGGGTTCCTTCCTCCTGCAAGTACCCTCATGAAAATGATGCAAATAATATATACAAGTGCATACCTGAGAGTGTACACCAATGAATATTCTACTTGCTTGTGAATGTCATGATGAGCACTAGCATTCCTTGCTTGTTTACCAAATACTAGAAGGCAAATTATGTTGTTGTAGCTTCTTGTGGATACCTTCCACTGATACACTCTATAAACAAACTTGTGTTCCCATGTAGGCAACTTGTACCATACATGTCTCTAATGAAGTATGCATCACTTTGTGGCTGTTGTAGCTAGAGTGGCTTTGTACTTTGGTCCTATAGAAACTTTCTTCATGCTTAGGAAAGACCACAGACTTAGTCCTTCTATACCTTCACTTGGTCATTCTCTTAGCATCTTTACTACCTTCTTTACTCTAAAAAGTTGCTTGAATAGTTCTCCTGTAAAGTACTTTCAAAAACAAGACCACAAACTATGATCTGGAACTCAGTTAGAAGTGCTCCTGTAGCAGAGCTGAGGTTTGCTTGTAGACTACTTTGAAAACTCATCTTTATTCCTTTTCAAATATCAGACAAAAAATTACTAGAACTAGGTCCAAATGTGCCTCAGAAATTTGATCTATTTTCTGTTGAGATTGTCCCTTTATAATAGCCTTGGATCCACCCTCTTAAGCATTGGTTCGTATAATTTATTTCTGACAACTTCTCAAAAAACAATTTCACTTCCATTTGATTTATTTATTGTCTTCATAATGTGTCTTCTAAATTTGTACATGTAGCATTTCTTAAATAGTATCATAAATCACTTTCCTCAACCAAATCCATTTTTCTCTCTCCTTCCATTTTCATGATTACTATCCTCTTCCTAGTACACTTGTACTTGCTTCCCTAAGGACAATGACAATGCATTTTTCATCCCAAGATCAGAGAGGTGAAAGCACTCATTGTTGTGTATGTCATAAAACTGATCTTGAATTCACTAAGTGCTCATAAATTTTCCTTTTAAGTTTGCTTCAAAACTGTCATAAAGTCATCTTTAATACACTGACCCAAAAGTCTCTTTTCACTTCCCAAGAATATGCCTTCTAATAGTCAATGGTTTGGCCTCCTTCTCTCCCATGGATTTGCATCAATTGTTCTTATAAGGATGACTTGGACCTGTGATAATACTGCTGCCAACAACAGCTCATATATGTACCCAAATGCCACCTCAGATATGCACCTTTCTCTCTACCTTAGACTTAAGACTTAGGCCGAATACTACCTCAGATGTTCGTTGCCACATGTCTCCTTAGATGTGTTGCTACAAGTCTAGAATTTTGTGTTAAGTCTGCGTTTTCTAGGGAAGTATTGTCTTCCACTCGAAGATCCCTTATGAACCATACAATTGTGCAAGTTTGAGGCCCCTTCTTCACTATATTCACCTATGAATTTGAATCCTCAAACAAGTTATTCTTCAAATTATTATTAACAAGGTATGCCATTATTGGCGGAGAGTGTGGAGAGTTCCATTTATTATCCTTCTTTTCATCTCATCTCACCACAAGTTTCTTCCTTGGAGAGTTCTTGATGGAGAGTTTCACTAATCCATCCTTTCCTTTTACCACAAGGTTCTTCCTTCTGGGCTGTGGTAACCTTAGAGGCCTGCGACTAGCCTCATCCTTTACCACCGAAATTTAAGGGAGATTTAGGGTCAACATTTACCACTAAAAGAGAGGTCTAACCCACTTTTCCTCATTCCAACGACAAGGTCTCCTCCCATGGCTGCCTTATTTTTGATTGTGCACATGATCATCTTTAAGTATACTCTGAAACCATGTTGAATTTTATGGTAAGTTGGTGCATTTTAATTTTCTTACTATTTTAGCATAAACTAAACCATAACCATTTTGCAGCAACACAATGATTGCAATAAACCAAGATCACAAGAAGAATAACCATGCACAAGAACACAAGAAGTATCCTGGGAAACCCTTCTCAACAAGGGAAGAAAACCCAACCAATCCTTTGCTATATTCTCAAGAGAAGATCCCCCAGCCATCACCAAACCTACCACACAAGAGGGTGTTGTAATTCTCATAATTTCATATCACAACTTCTGAAATCATGAGATGAAAATATGATATGTGTGTTTCCTAAATGGAGATTCACCTTTATTTATACAAGACTTATCACATCAAATGATGTGTTTATTGGCACAATAGGGTCGACCTCAATAACTTAGATTATAATTAATAATTACAATATTAATTATCTTTTACATTAATTATTTTTCACTTTATGGTGGGGCCGAATTGTACCCTTTACATCACAATTAGGGTTACATGTAAATCTTACTCTTAGACAATATAGAAAGGGATCTCACACACCCACTAGTGCTCAACCACTATGGGCACGTCCACCTATGCTCAGCCACATGGATGTCCAAGTCAATATATCTCTATCTCACTGCATCTCACAGGAGAATCATCTAGACACACACTCACTAGTGCTTAGCCACTAGGATCAAGTCCACCTATGCTTAGCCACAGGGACATCCTACTCAAGAAATATCTATTTCACCGTGTCTGACAAAAGAATCATCTAGAGTACCACATCGTCTCAACTCTCTACACAAAGGAGAATAGTAAGCCCATCACATGGGCTCCTTCACCCCTCATAGGGGTACACATCGTTTCATCTAAAATGACACACCCATATCATGGGCATCTTCCCTTCCTAGAGGAACACATCATTGCATCTTCGTCTCAGAGAGAATGACACACCCAACTCATGGGCATATTCCCTACACATGGGTACACAATGTTTTATCTATGTCTTAGAGAGGAAAAACACACCCATCTCATGGGCACACCCAACTCATGGGCTCTCTCACAGGATGACTCACTCAGTTTGTGTCTTGGAGGATGTCTCACGCAGTTGTAATCATCAACATTAGGTAGGTAGAATAATATATTTTCCATGTCATAAAGGTCAAAATTAGTTAATAAGTCCTATTTAATAATGTGAACAAGACTAATGTAAGAAGACTTTATAGAAGTCGTCTCTTCTAGAAAGATATTCCTCTAGAATATTATTTAGAATATATAATTATTATAAATAGGAGTAGAAGGCATGAGAAATTATTGTCTTGAGAATAATTGTAATAGAACTCTGCTCTTCTAGAAGTTGTCTCTTAGAAGAGGCAAGTGAATTTTTATTTCTATAAAAAATGTATCAATTTTATTGTCGTAGTTCTCCATATTTTGTTGTCCTTCTAGTATTTGTTGCAATATTTCTATTTTATTCTTATTATAATACATCTGGTACCTAAAAAGTGGCATCAGATCAATTTCCTCTGTAGAAGTTGTGGGAATTTTTTTCAGGGTAGAGATGTGTATTGTTGGTGTCTTTAAAGCATAGAAATCTATCATTCAACAAGTAAAATTGTGACTGGGAAATACTACATGCATAAAATATATACGGTTTCACGAGGTTACTCGAAACAAATGTTTCACTTTGTTGGGAACCTCTATATCCCCTGCTAGTACCCCTTCGAGTACTATTGCATTAGACAAAATATGTACATGACCATCACTCTCACATACCATTAGGTATATCAAGAGTCTTCTAGGTCTCCTGAAACTAGATTTAGATCAGTCAATTGATCGCTTGACTGCTATAGTGACACCAAGAACAACACTTAGGAAGATACTCTCTAGTACCTGGGTAATCTGGTAGTATAACTAAGGGTATGATCAAGCCTCCATAGTTGGTTCCCTAAGATATTGGGATGCGTACTATTGTTCGACCCCACATGCATATCAAAGAGATATAACACAAGGAAAAACTTTATTTGTAGGAACCCTAAAAACCCTAACCCTTGGGAAAGAAACAAAACAACAAAGGAACAAAAGAGATATATTGTCGTGCAATCATGCCTCTGCATTCTAGTTGAAAATTTTCTATATAATTTTTTTCTGTTAATGATTTGGGAAATTCATCACTGCAGTATTCTGCAGGCCGTAGTATAACTCTGCAGGAGTAAAACAAAATTGAGTATAGTGGTCCTGTCGGCACCCTTATTCAAGACTTATCCCATTGGATTCCTTTCTTCACCCTGATCGTAGTGGTACCTATCATTTTTAAGCCTTTTTTTTCATGGACCCGACCCCCTTCCTAGCACCCTTATTTGGGACCTATCCCAATGGATTCCCCTTTTCTCCTTGATTATCATGGTACCTATCACTTGTAAACCCTTTTTTGGTCCCACCCACCCTTCTCGACACCCTTATTTTCCACCTATCCCATTTGATTCCTCTCTTTTCCTTGTCTGCCTTGATACCCCTCCCATGTAACCTCTTTTTCCTGTGCAGACTTGCCTGCCCATTTTTTCCTATGCCCAAATGGAAAACACTCGCAACCAAGAAATCAATGCCTTGACTACTGACAACATCCAAAACAAGGAGGATGTAAATACCCTCAATTCCAACATTAGCAAGCTCAATTCCATCATTCAGACCCTCCAGGACCAATGTGCCACTCACAAAGACATCAAAGACATCAAAGTCACACTCGACCAATTGATAAGACATTTCCTGAACCCTACCTCTTCTAAACAAACTTCCTATAATTAAGACATCGACTCTTCCCATTTCCAAGGCCCACATTTCAATCCCCTTCATCGCGACCTGTTCCTTCCCAGAATTGAGGTGAACAAATTTTATGGCTTGGATCCCACTGGTTGGGTCACTCAAATGGAACAATATTTCTCCTTTCATGGCATGACTAATGAGTTATCCAAAATTCATTATAGTATCCTCTATTTGGATCTGAAATGTTGGCAATAGTGGAAATGGCGTAGACATGCATGCCAAGGGTATATTTCTTGGACATAGTTTTTTGCATAGATTTATGAACACTTTGACACTGAAACCCACCATTTAGGCCATTTGACCAATTTTAAATACTAACTAACTTCCTAATTCCATGCATTGGCTCCTGAATATGCGCTAACTATATTTTGTGCATGCTACTCCTTTGCTGACTTGTCATGCGGTTTTCTCCTACATGATTCCAAAAACTTACCCAAAATTTCTTGCTCCAACAATATTATTGTCTTGGGCTTGTAGAATAAGCCAAAGGATGATATGGATTCACAAAAAATACACTAGCGATCTAGTTAAAAGGTGATTAATGTTGTGGAATGTATATTGATGTCCACACATTTATAAAGAGTATGCATGAAGGAATAGAAACATAATAAGCCTTATGATGAAATTCATTAATATTTCAAACCATAGATGACAACCAAAAATTTAATTAACTAAATTAGAAAATAAAATTCCCAACATATAATACACCAACCATTTACCATTTAGTAGAAGTTTCATTCAAACATCAATCATATTTGACACATGGAGATTTATCCTAGAACCCAAATGGGAAACCAACAATCAATGGAATTATATTTTTTCATAGGAAATGGTTACAATGGTGAGATATTCACTCCCAACTAATATTATGATGCATTCTTAATCAATGACACATTTTTTTAGATTGCTTGGTTCATGGACAACCTTTTTCTCATGTGTAGATAGGCTCACCATCTCCTTTGTCCTTTAATATTCAAGTAGGTTTCTCACTTCAATATCACATTCCTCTTCTATAGGCTCTCTTC
>JZKD02S0181130.1:9244-22843 GCA_000966675.3 Picea glauca
CGACGCTTGTCCCTTATCTCTGGGGTGGACCTTTCTCGAGGTGCTCTTCCCCATGTGGCCACTTAAAAGACCACGTTTCCGTATCTCAGGTGGAATTCGACTTTTCTTTGTCTGTCGTTGGTCCACGTGACTGGTGTCAAGTCCATGCTGCAATTGTCTTTGTATGTCGGATAAACTTTGCAACAAGACTGCATTAATTTTCATTTGCTTCTCTTGCTCTTTTATCAACTTCTCGTTGTCGGCCTTGCAGCTTTGTAGTTCGACCATGAGGCTTCTCACAGTCTCAACTAGATTTGGAGCGGTCTCCACCACTCTCCTTTCGTCAAACTCTTCGTCTCTATTGTGGGAGACATCCCCCACTTCGTGGTGCGTCACCATTCTATGCATCTGTAGTTCCACGTGGTTGATCGTCTGCTTGTGTGCAGGAAAAACACTTGTTGTTAGTCAATATTTATATTCATTTATAACCAACGCATAATTCATATTTTTCAAATTCATACACACAATAGGAATTTTCATTTTTAACTTCGACTTTTGATAAAGGGGGTTAAGATAGAGGGTTACTCCTTTTAAGAGTACTTCAAATGGAGTTTCTGCGCAAATCGTTCATGAGCCCAAGCAGGCCAAGTGTTGTAACCATGCTCTGATACCAATTTGTCACACACCCACTACGACAACTAAGATTTTTTTTTTTTTTTGGTATTTTTTTCGAGGGACAAAATCCATGAATTTATATGGGGCCTAGCGCAGACCATCCCTTCCCTTATCCTCCTCCAAGTGACCACAACCTGGCCTTAGTGAAAGCACCTTTCGCAACTCGCAAGTTGGAGAGTCAAGGCTCTCGACTCCTCTTTCTTCAAACGTCGATACCCAAAATGCGATACGGGTATGGCTCCCTCCTCATTAGCACCTGCTACATATAACCGTAGGCTAGGCTAAACACTAGCACTACTCGCAACTCGCGACTTCATGAGTTGGAGTGTTGAGCCCTCGTGCTCCTCCTTTGTGAATCCCTGAAATGAGAAAGGTTAGTGTTACGTGGACTCTGCCAAAATGACACGTACACGCCACTTGTATCCTCCACTATACTCTACTTACGAGTTGTGTCGCTGTTGCCCGTCGCACGAGACCTTGGCTCTCGACATTTTGCGACCTTAGCGATCAAGGTGCAACTTCTTCACCCTTCAAAACCCTGAAACATGATAAGTCAACAATGGGTTAACTCTTTCTTAGGCGACATGTGTCCACCGCCTGTCACCCACTTCCACCTTTCTCTGGGCGCTTCTTGTTACGCCACCTGTCAACCACGCGGTCCCCACCTAACGGATGTGAGATGTGTTCGCATGAACCCTCGATGCTCGACACTTCACGACTTCTGTAGTCGAAAAGAAATTCTTTCAACCTTTGAACCCCCGATACGCGATACCACGCAGAGGTTCTGATCCAACGGTTCTCTCGTGGCTTGGATCCAACGACCACGATCACGTCATGATTTCACGAATCATGAGTTCATGCAGTCCTACCCTTGACCACTCCAAGTTGCGAGTCAACGAAATGCTACCCGAATGCCATGCGTCCTATGCCGATGGATGATTCCGAATACTTTAGGACTTTCAGGACGTTTTCGAGTCCACTCTCCTGCCTATGCAAAGGTTAAGATCGATGGTCAATAGAGCTCTGATAGATCCTTGGATCGACGGTCTTGGATCCCATCGCTACTTGCAAAGGCTGAAGGGGTCGAGGTGTTAACGCCTGCGCTCCTCTAGGTCCATCGATCTTGACAGATCTGGGGTATTTTCGAAAGGATTCTGACCGTTCGTCTACCAAACGATGGGCTATTCTCTTTCGATAATTGGACTCGCTATCCTTTCTGATCTTGAATCACAAAATTCAACCTCTCAGAGCTTCAAACTCCCACGAATCCGAGACCTTAAAGAGCTACTCTTTCTTGCATAAGGTTTCCATACCCAGATCGCATGAACCTTCAGACGGTTCTTGGGAATTTGTCCCTGATCTTAGTCGAGTCTCTGGGTAAAGGTTCAGTACGGTTCCAAGGTTTATGGGGTAATTCCTGGGGAAGAGTATTCTTGAGGAGCCTTCCTAGAATATTATGAGAATCAAGCAAACAAGACAATTCTCAGTGGAGCGAACTCATGCCCCAGACTTAATCATTTGTATAGAAACCAACTATGGCATGTGTTGGAGCCGCCTTTCTCAACACGTTTAAATGTAATTCTTAAAATCAAAGGTTGGCCTTTAAGTTGTCTTTTACTTCATGACCTTTACTCACTGAAAACCTCAGTAGCACTAATATACGAAGTGGTGATGGCCATCCTATTCCTAAGCCATAGCCATTTAACCGTTAAACAATATTTTTCACATTTATGTAATTCAGGATATCACGTTTCAGGAGTTACAAGTCACACAGTTTCCAAGCCTAGATGCGCGAATTCGCGAAACAACCTGGAAATTTTACCCAGGTTAGCACCGAGAGTAAAGTTGCTTAAACCTTAGTTAAGTGCTATCAGGATTTCGCTTCTTGGCGATTTATCTCGCCAAAAGTCTTACCGTCATAACTCTGATAGGCAAAATTGTGAGATAGTTTCAAAAGTCACCCGTGTTAGTGTCAAGGGTAATTCGTTTTAAACCGTAGTTAAACAATGTCGGGGTTTCGCAACTCGACATTCACTCTTACAAGAGACTATACCTTCGTAAGCCCGAGTCGCGAAATCACGAGATTAATTAAACACTGATTAATTAAACACTTAATTTGGATCACGTTTTTGCTTAACTAGATCACGTCATCGCGATCTAGGGTTTTAGGGGCTCGAAGGATAGGAGTGAAATCTCTCGATACGGTGAACACCGAGAAGGGTGATTAAATTTTAAAGAAAGCCTAATTAAAGAAGCTAAGCTAGATTAATCAGTGTGTTAATTCAAATGTTAACATGCACTGTCTACGGGTTAAATTTAATTTTTTTTTTTGTGCTAATTTGTGTCACGACCCGTCAAAATTTATGGCATTTATGTGAAGAGAGGTGAAGTGATAGGAAAAGATATTGTTTTTATTGGTAAATATTTCTCAAAAAAACGATGTGACCGTTATGTTCACAAGGACGCCGAGTTTTAAATTGTCGAGATATAGAGTTCTTTCTCTCATCGTTTCAAATTTCATTTCTATCTTGCGCAAATAAGTTTTTCTCACCAGGCTAATTTCTATATGTATACACATTTTTACTACAGGAGAGCTAAGTCAGAGTCCTCTATCATGGCCCCATGAAAAGCATCTAAGGTGATTACTGAGAGTTCAGGGAAAGGCTCAGATACTGTTTTTGATACTTCACCCCGAAGTATTGATTTTGTCAGAACCTGGTCATACATCTCCGAGGTTCTTCAGTCCGAATTGGTGAACTGTTTAGATGATTCCAGTGATAATGAGAAGGACGATTTGGCAACCGAATACAAAATCGTCATTCAAGAAGAGATGCATAAGATAGCGGCTAGGCCACGACTCCTTCCCTATTATGATATGATCCGATGGGCATTGGATCATGTGGATATCCCGACCAGAACTATCATCAACGATCAGAAGGTGACCATTGGGACCTTCAGACCAAAACATTTGCAGGTGATGTACCAATTGTCACCCACATTGAACTTCTCACACAATGCCGAGTTTCTGGAAGGTTTTAAGCAGAAAGAATGCGAGCAATACGATAGAAACTTGTCTGATCTGATCAAGGATTGGGTCTCACACCCCACAAAGTTCAGGGCGGATGGAAATGGAGTTTATTCACTCTCTTCCTTGGAACCACAATTCAAATATATAGCCATGATGACCTGTAGGTTATAGGGGAAGGAGGACACCACATATTTTTTTCTCCCGTGGATACCTCTCATTTATACAAGTGCTGAAAGCTTTTCCTTTGACAGGGCCAAATTGTTGTCAGACAGTTTAACCAGTCGGATTACCGAATATCGGATGCAGAAGGTGAATGGGAAGGCCGCTTCATTTTTTATGTTCACCTACATCATCAATGCTGTTTGTTTCATGACACCCTTCCCTCTAATGAGCTGGAGCTGGACCCCATCTGAGGCTAAGCCTATCCACGTCTACCACTCAAAACTTTGGGAAGATAAGGCCGCATAATTTATATACGAAATTTTCAATTGGGTAATGGTACCAATGCACGTATCCATCTTCGGCAACCCACCACCCAGGATTTTAGACAACATTGCCACCAACTTGAGCAACGTGGCCGATTGGTATGTCGAGGATGAATTTTCATACATCAGGGTTTTTGGCACTTCTGTTCCCCCCTATGCTCTAACATTATTCATACGGGATAGGCTGGTTTGTCGCGAAATCGCTAGGCAAACTGTGATTGGTGGCATAAGAAAAGAGCTTAAAGGATTTTTGAAGAAGGTATGGCCGCCCTTCCCCATTCATTTGAATACCTATTCTTTATTAGATTTCGGACACGCAAAAGCCGAGGTAGAAACTTTGGAGGATATTAAATTGGTCCACATTGAGTTCAAGAAGCATGACCCACACAGGATCATGGGAAATCACATGGCTAGTTGTGGCCTTAAAATGTATGAACATGAGCATTCGCCTCATGATGACATCTTCCGAGGGGCAAGATCCTATGCCGAGGTCCTAAGTCAGATTCAAACCCTGTCGCCCAAGGAGATGGTTGATTTTTTCAAATTTCAGGAGCACTAGCGGAGTTGCCTTCCCCCAGTCTTACAGGGTAAGAACTTGCCAACTGCAAAAGTACAACAAATGGAGGCCAAGGGCTCCAAAGATTCAAGACCTGATCAAGAGGAACACCAGGAAAATAAGAAGCAAACCGAGGGCCCGAAATAGGAAGCCGAGATCCCCAACCCTCCAAGAAAGATAACCTCAATTGTTACCCTGGGGAAATCATCCAAGCAGATTGGTAGCCCCATAGTTTCTGTTACTCCCCTACAGTCCACAAAGGGGATCCTAGACGTCAGATGGATTTTCGGCGAAGAACTAACACCCATAATTGTGGAAGAGTTGCCTCCGAACGAGTTTTTCTTCAATAAGAAGAGAAAGGCCGTTGTGAAGCAGGAAATTTATCAAGAAGCAAGCACGGTAGCAAAGAAATTTAAAATCCTCGCCGATGGGAGAGCCATGAAAAAAAATGAATTTGCAACGCAGATAGCAGGGATGTTGGGAGATTTTACTACAACCAAACAATTTTCTGTCGAGTCCCTAAAAGAACAGTTGAAGCAGAAAAACCGCTTAATCAAAACTTTGGAGGCTAAGCTGGATACAATAGAGACCACTGCCAGAGATCAGGTGAACGTAGGTATAGAGCAAGCTAGAGCAATAGATTAGAAGGAAATCGAACGGCTCAAATCCTATCTCGAAGAAGCACAACAGGTGGCCCAGACCAACCAATCACAGATAAACCAACAAGAGGAGTTGATAGGGCAATTACATGCCAAATTAAATGTCGCCGAAATCCATGTGATAGATATTGGGATATTCCAATCCCAAGCCATAGAAATTTGAAGAAGAGTGTCAGCAGCTCAACAAGATTTACTTGCTAAGGTGGAGACCATTCAAAGCCTCTGCCAAATCATTGATCGAGTGCTGGAAGACATCTCCTTGAGAGAAAGAGAAGCTGGGGCAGCTCGGGTCGTTTTTCAA
Organism: Picea glauca; assembly: GCA_000966675.3. Classification (NCBI taxonomy): domain Eukaryota; kingdom Viridiplantae; phylum Streptophyta; class Pinopsida; order Pinales; family Pinaceae; genus Picea; species Picea glauca. Next base: position 14,928 of record JZKD02S0181130.1, read on the forward strand.
GAGGCTGTTATAGTCACGACAAAAAAGGAATTGGGAAGTAGTTCCAAGCTCTTTGCCCCAGACCAGACCAGAGGTAACATCTTACTGAAGGCATGGGAACAAAATATATCAGAGATCAGAGAGCGAGCTAGAGAGGTGAGAAATTTTTGTGAAGAAACTCTTGGGGAGATAGATGAAAGTTTGTTGAGTCTTGATAGTGAAAGAAACACCGGGACACTGGGCCAGGTGGATATAGCCAAACACCTGCTCAACATTAAGGAGAATGAGGAAAGAGAGCAGACTGAAATAACACAGGTAACTCAGACATATATAGTCCAGGTGGATAAGTGGCTAATAAAGCCAAGTGTATTGTTATGTTCTATCACCACTAAAGACCGACAAGTAGGAGGAAGGTTGCCATAGTTAGCGAAGGATTGTTACACCTTCGAGGCAAACAACCAAGTGGAACCTTTCAGGTTGATAACCCAGCTAGTGGAGAGGTGTGTCACTTGCACACAGCAGGAGAAGGGACAATTTTCGGGCACCAAATAATGACATGCGTCTGCCCGTTTTGTTTTTAGAACCTGAAGTTTAAAGAAAGGAAGTTGATCCATCCGCCCGAAAAAGGACAAAGGCAAAGAATTGGAACGTGTAAATCTCCTTTTTGTAATCGAAAAACTCCTGGGACGATTGAGATCCTAGCATGCAGAAGTTGTATAAATATGTAATTAGAAGAAAGAAAAAAGGTTGAACCTTTTTGGTTGATTGTAATAGAGACTCTCTCCTTTTAAAATTTAATACAAAGAAATCCGAAGACTCTTGATTCCGTCATGACTGTGTTATGAGTTTGTTTCCTCTGTGATTTCATATTCAATTTCATTTTGCATATATATATCCGATGAATGTTTTTACTGCAATTTAGTAAAACCTCTACTGTGGTGATCAATTTTTAGTTGTCTATATCGTTTACAGTTTTTCCTCTGTATTGGCTATTAGCAGGTACAAGACCTGTGAACTCTTTAGATTGTCATATTTTATTCTTCGTCAGATTTCTTCTTATCTTATTTTCTTCTTCTGTTTATAGGGTGAGATTCTTCTTTGATAGGAGCCTCGCGTGATAGACAGCTAAATGTTTTTTTCACATTTCACACCATTTATTTAAAATATAACTCAGTTACGGGAAAATGCCTTTGGTTTGCACTTTTTCTTTTATATCAGATTTAAAAGTTCTCTTTTATACAATCAAATTGATACAACGTCAAAAACCTCGAATTCTCCTGTTCCTCCATGATTGTCCCCGTTGTAAGACAACCCAATATTGAACCCGGTTTTTCAGACAAAACCCATATTTCTTTGAACCTCTTTGATACCATACTTAAAACAACCACCACTCAGGTATAACTTGAATGTTCATGGGCCATGATTGAACGGGATATAAACATTCATGAATAGTTGGAAGCGAGACAGTGACAACCTGGAAATCGGCCTTAGCTTCCTTTCCCCAAGGTTGAATCTTCCCCCTTTTTTTATCCTTTACTCACTTTCGGATGCCTAGACACTGTACTTTCTAAGCCTTAAGTACAAACTCTGGAACAACATCTTTCTGGCGTTGTTGCCGGGGACGAAGTTACGAAACCTTTTCCCTGGGAAGAACGAAATTTTTCAAGTTTCGCCCTTTGATAGTGAACAAAGAGTGAACAGATTCTAAAGGATTTTATTATCTTTCACTTGGTGAATCCACATTTAAATAAGCTGGCATCCGGTCGAAGGAACACCAAACAAAAGCTGAAGGGTAAACAAACCACGCCCGTTTCCGATCCTGAAATAATATTGAAAACTAGAGGTTCCCTTAAGCCAACTAGTGCAGTCTACCAGCTTAAGTACTCACAACCCAATACCAAGAGTTCCTTTGAACCTTCAACTTCGCACAATCCCCTCCCTGAAACCATCAACCCAACCTAAGTCTCTCTGAGGTTAAAATTGAAATATGTCCGACAACCTCTGGCATACACAAAGGTAAAAACCCCGCAGTGAATTTATCAGATATTGATATCCCACCGACTCTTCAGTCAGACTTCCCGACCTCACCAAGTCTTGAAGAATATAACATATACTCAAATTCCACACCCACGGATTCCCCTGATTACATATATTGCAAATCTGAGGAGCCAAGTCTTCGCATTTCTTTTCACCCGTCTTCTCTTTTCTCGTCTCTCGAAGAAGCTAGAAATTCGCTTTTAGTCTTCCATAATCCTCTATATAACACACCTTTTCCCTGTCCGGTAGCACCGATGGCAGTCGCTGGAGGAGGAGGTGGAGTGGATCCAGGAGGAGGATCGGGGGGCCAAGGGCCTCCCCCGCCTCCCAGATTTTTCGCTAAAGTAGTTGCGAGATATGTGCCTTTGGTCCTGCCCGTCCCTTTCCATGAACTTCCTGAAAATTACATTAAAAACTTACCTAAATTTACAGGGGAAGGGGACTTGATCGCAACCGAACATATAAAATTCTTTGATCAGTTTGCCGATATCTTAGGTCTCGAACACGAAGACGTATATTCGAGGCTGTTTGTTCAGACTTTCGAAGGATAGGTACGAACCTGGTTTCAAAGTCTACTCGCAGGATCGATATTATCCTATGATGCCCTAGAAGACACTTTTCTTAGACAATGGGGTGAAAGGAAAGACCATTTATATTATTTGACAGAGTTCGGCTCTTTAAAGAAAAAAACTTCGGAAACTGTTATGGAATTCATTCAAAGATTTAACAAGTTATATAATAAGATCCCGGTCGAAGTTAAACCATCCCAACCTGCAGCCAAGGTAACCTTTGCGGGAGCCTTCGAATCCGATTTCACACTTCTTTTGAGAGAAAGGAGGGGGGCTACCCTAACTCGAATCCAAGATGATGCCATAGAAATCAAATCTAATATGATGGCTTTTGGCAAATTGAAAACCAAGGTAGAAATGGGAAACTGAGAAAACAAACGTTTTAGGGAACATGCGGGACCCTCAGGGTCAAATAGATCCACAGATGACAAAATGGATGATATGGCTAGGATAATTAAGGAGTTATCGAATAAGATTTTTAGAATGGAACTAGATCAATCCAGGGCCGATCCTTTCATTAAGAGGGAGTTCAGAAGAAACCCCAATCCTCAAAATCAACAAAGGCAGATTAAAGATCAAAAAATTCAAACCCCTTTAAAAAATGAAAATTTTATAGGAGGAAATGACCTGCAAGATTTCGAGGTTCCGGAAGAAGATGTGACAAATTTGGGTGACGACTGCACTCAGCCTTTTTTGACCAAAGAATATTATGAGAAGTCCTTAAACACACAACAACCGTCAAATAAAGATGATGACATGAACAACACTGATTTCACTGTATGTCAAGAAACGACCGATTCTATAATGGCTGAGGTCCAACCTAGGTATAACGTGAGGCCTAAAAACAAACCTGTGTTGACTTCTCAACCCAAGAAAATTCTCCCTAGAGGTGAAGTTTACGAGCCTGCCCCAAAAGAGACATCTAATAGAAAAATGAAAGGGGTAGACTCGCTAGATCCAAAAGTAAAGGAGGTTGAGACCCAAACGAAAGAAACCAAGATAGCTGAAACACATATACCGATAGATAAAATCACAGGTGATAAATCAACACAAACAAATAAATTAGAAAAGAAGGAGTCTGGGGTTTCAACCAAAGAAACGGACAAAGGTAATCAAGGGTTCAACCTTGAAAATGAGATAAATAAGATAAAAATACTAATCCCTCTAGTGGAATTAGCGAAGAATCCTATATATCGAAAGCATATGACCAAAGAGATAGGTTTTTCTGAGCTAGAAAGTCACTCTGACGTGATAAAATTGGAAGATTATAAGCCCAATATCACTTTTGGTCCACATTTTGAGGGTGCCAGAGACACCGTCGCTCCCTTCTATATCACCTTGAATGTGCATGATCAACTACTGCATAACTGCATGCTAGACTCTGGGGCCTCACATAATGTGATGCCCAAAACTATTATGGATAGACTAGGCCTCGAGATCACCAGGCCTTATGGGAATCTCTACTCTTTCGATTCAAGAAGAGTTAAGTGCATGGGTATGATAAAAGATTTAGTAGTCACTCTTGCACAGGTCCCGGTGAAAAGCGTCCTGATGGATGTAGTTATTGCTGATATACCCCCAAGGTATGGCTTACTGTTTTCTAGGTCGTGGGGAGCCAAAATTGGTGGGTCTCTCCAACTAGACATGACCTATGCCACGATTCCTGTGTTTGGTGGATAAATTACTCGGTTATATAGGGAAACGAGGTTAGCCTACACGGTGAGTGATCCTCAGAATCCTAACAATTTTCCTGTTTATATTGCTGATCAAGATCTAGGAAATTGTATTTTGTCTTTTGATGATGATGTAAATAGCTGTGTAGAAGAGAATTGCTTAGAAAATAAAGAATCAGGAAAGACATATGAAAATATGCATAGTATTGGGATTTGGAAAATGTTTTTTGACGGTGCCTTGTCATGTGAAGGAGTTGGTGTAGGAGTACTTTTTGTGGCACCTAAAAACGATTTTGTTATCCCTTTCTCTTACAGGCTTCAGTGGGATATAGACTACACAAATAACGTTTGTGAGTATGAAGCCTTAGTATTAGGTTTGGAAGCTGCCAGGAAGTTGAACATAAAGAACCTGGAAGTTTACGGAGATGTAGAGTTGATAGTGAAACAAATAAATCGGGACTACCAGGCCAAGCACCCAAGATTGAGATTTTACAGAAATTGCGCCTAGGATCTTATAGAAAATTTCTTTTCATCGGTAAAGGTTCATTTCATCCCACGGGCCGAAAACCAACAAGTCGATTCACTGGCCAAAGCGGCTTCAACTTTCATACCTCCCACTGCTTTAAAATTAAAGTACCACATTGAGGTAAGGCACAGACCATCCATACCAAACAATATACAACATTGGCAGGTTTTCGAGGATGACGAACAGATCAGAAAATTCCTGGAAATGGTAGGTGATTTGTCTGAAACTCACATTGACCAGGAGGACCAAAATGATCATACCTAGATTATGCAGGAGGGAGATGAGCTTTAGGAGTTCAAAGAAAAAATTGCTAACCATCACATGTTGGTTTTAAAGAACAATCAGATTCCAAAGGGACTAATCCCCCTGGAGAGACTTTTTGATCAGAATGACATGCCCTTAAAATCCACTCTGCAACCCCAACCAGAAGAGGTTGAAGACTACGACGTAGGGACCAAAGAGGAGCCTAAGATGATAAAAATATCAAATTACCTTCCTCCTGAGGTAAAAAAAAAAGTATAAAGACTTACTCGTGCAGTATAAAGACGTTTTTGCTTGGTCTTATGAAGAACCGAGAACCTATGACAACACTGTGACTGAACACAAGATACCCCTGAAGCTTGGTGTCAAACCCTTTAGACAAAATCTTAGACAAATCAACCCTATCTTATTACCCGTAGTCGAAAGGGAAGTTAAAAATCTCTTAGACACAAAAATAATAGTACCACTGAGATACTTCGATTGGGTAGCAAACCTGGTCCGAGTTAGAAAGAAGAACGGGAAGATTAGACTGTGTGTCGATTTTAGAAATCTAAATAAGTCATCCCTCAAAGACAACTACCCTTTGCCCAAAATGGATCACGTATTAGAAAAGGTAGTTGGGACAAATAGGATGTCGATGATCGATGGGTTCTCTGGGTACAATCAAATTACCGTAAATGAACATGATAAAGAAAAAACAACCTTCACTACCCCTTGGGGTACATTCATGTATGATATGATGCCTTTTGGTCTAATGAATGCAGGTGCCACCTTCCAACGTGCCATGGATATTTCTTTCATTGGAGAAAGAGACAAGTTCGTGGTTATCTATCTCAATGACCTAACCGTTTTTTCTAAATCTGACAAAGATCATTTGATGCATCTCAAGCAGATGTTTGAAAAATGCCACAGGTTTGCTTTGTCTTTAAACCCCAAAAAGTCTCATTTTTCCATGCGAGAAGGTAAACTCTTGGGCCATATTGTGTCTCAAGACGGAATTAAAATTGACCCTAGCAGGGTTGAAGCTATAGACACTATAAATATTCCTAGAAATGTAAAAGAAATTCAGTCATTCTTAGGAAAGATAAATTTTTTGAGGAGGTTTATCCCAAACTTTGCTGAAATCGTGAAATTGATCATAGATATGTTAAAAAAAAATAGCGAAGTGAAATGGACAACAGAGGCCAAAGAATCGTTTGCACGCATCAAGAAGGTTATAAGCGAGGCACCTATACTGGCAAGCCCTGACTATCTAAAGGATTTTCTTATTTTCTCGTTCGCCTTCGAACATACAATTTCCGCGGTACTCCTCCAGAAAAATGAAGAAGGTTTCGAACAACCAATAGCCTTTTTTTAACAGAAGTCTCAGAAACACGGAACTCAAATATGATATAATGGAAAAACAAGCATATGCTATGGTGAAGACATTAAAGGCTTTCGGAAATTATGTGTTGCATTCCAAGATAATAACGTACGTACCCACTAGCTCTGTAAAAGACATTTTGGTTCAGTCTGACAGTGATGGCAAAAGGGGACGATGGCTCGCTAAAATTCAAGAATTTGATCTGGAGATAAAAATGACAAGACTAGTAAAGGGACAAGGTTTGGCTAATCTCTTAGATGAATCAAATTTCAGAGCCCTCGGTATAAATAACCTACAGGGATATGAAGAGGGTGAGGACATGAACGAGCTCGATGAGCAAACAAGTGCAATCAGAATCGAAGAAAATTTTGCATCCTCTGATTGGTACAAAAACATAGTGTCCTACCTGCTGACTTTGAAATGTCCGAGTGATTTATCCCCATCCAAATCCAGGACGCTAAAACTGCATGCGGTCAAGTACTATATATCCGAGAGTCAATTGTATTGGAAGGACCTACTTGGCTTCCTGTTGGTTTGTTTGGTTGAATCAGAAACATAGAAGGTCATAAGCGAATTCCATGAAGGAGTGTGCGGGGGACATCACGCTTGGAGAGCGACAACTTATAAAATCCCGAGGGCAGGGTATTATTGGCCAAAATTTTTCTCATACGTCAATGCCAAAGTCAGAACTTGCAACCCTTTCCAATTGTTCGTAGGCAAGCATAAACTCCCAGAGCTACCATTGGTTTCGGTCAAGACGAAAGCCCCTTTTCAGCAATGGGACTAGATTTTATAGGCGAAATTAACCCTCATTCTAGCACTCAACACAAATGGATCCTGACTGCCACAGATTACTTCACTAAATGGGTGGAGGCTATTCTAACCAGAAGGGAAACAGATTCAGTGGTAATAGATTTCCTAGAAGAAAACATTTTATCTAGATTCTGCTGCACCTGGAAGACAGTCACAGATAACGCCCATGCTTTTAAATCTATGGCTATGATCAGTTTTTGCCAAAAATACAATATCATGCTCGACCATTCCAGGACATATTACCCCCAAGGAAATGGACTAGCTGAGTCTTCAAACAAGAGTCTGATCAATGTAATTAAGAAAGTGTTGAACGAGAACAAAAAATCTTGGCACGTGCATTTGAAATATGATTTCTGGGCAAACTGTATAGGCACAAAAAAATCTATTGACACTTCTCCTTTCCAAATGGTGTACAGGACTGACGTGGTATTACCCATAAATCTAGTGCTTTCCGTAATGAAACTCTGGCAAGATGAGAAAGAAGAACCAAATCATGTCACAAGAAGGATAAACCAACTGATTGAAGTACAACAACACAGGGTTGAAGTGGACGAAAAGTTGCATAAATACAAAGACGACATGAAAACGTTATTCAATCGTAAGGCAAAAGACAAAGAGTTTCTCCTGGGCGATTTGGTCTTGAAATGGGATGCTAGGAAGGAAGACTCGGCAAAACACGGTAAATTTGATCATAT
>JZKD02S0181141.1:9851-22843 GCA_000966675.3 Picea glauca
TTGGTAGCATGTGGGCATATTGAGATAAATGCTTAATGTAACAGATACAACTAACATCTCCTCTAGGAGAAACTTCTTGTGTTGATTCCAGGTTACCATGGAGGAATGTTTGATCTCAACACTAGAAGAGTGTTGACTTCATTTCGTATTGTATTTCTTACTTTTGATTTTTGCTTCATATAGGTCACAAGTAATAGCTCTAAAGGAGCTACTGAGATGATTATTTGTGTCTTTGTTTTATCTACTATTATCAAAAGAGTATTATTCTTGCTTGCTGTTTTGTTGACCTTGTTCAGGTCACAGGTGATAATCTTGAGGAAGCTATAGTGAAGTTTGCAGAAGGCAACATATTAGATGAGATATAAAGAAGACTATGTACATGACCATATACATTCATGTACCAAAGAAGATGAAGAAGAAGCTATCTTTTGAGATTCAGAGTATCTCATATGAAGATTGATTGTAAGGAGCAGAAGGCTCCAAAGATGACCGAACATTAGAACAAGAACTCATAGAAGAATTGTTCAAAGGTTAATGAAGCCACCTTGACCAGAAGCAGAACTCGTTTGAAGCTTGACTCAGTCTTTCATATTTAGACTTGGTATTCAACACCAAGTATACCCTGTAAAGAGACGATGAAGTCCTTGTAGACTCAAAAGAAATCAAGGATAAGCCTGATCTCAGAAAGGATCAGATGGAGAGACAACTTCTAGGATTGGGAGATAGATGACATGAGAAGACTAGATCGTAACTTCAGAGACTCCTAGAAGATATTAAATCTCCTAGAAGATTCCCTTGTTTTAGTGACAAAGAAGGAAGCGGTCAGAAAGACTAGGATATGGATTCTTCCGTGAGACTAGAAGAGAAGTCGGTATTGACTTCCAAGATTGATCTATACAGATCAAGCATGTTGTAGATGTACAAAGCTTGATGTGTGTCTAAGAGGATTCTTCCAGCAAGAGGGAGAAGACTATGACGAGACACTTACTCCATTTATTGAAGAAATAGTTCCAGTATTTATGAAGACAACCAGAACAACCATGATTCATATATAGTATGAGATGAAGGGGGAGCAATCCCCATATTTAAAATCAAGTGGCAGTTGTTGCATTACATTAGTTGGGTCATGGAGACATGACTACAATGAAAGATAAAGTTACCTCCATGAAAGAAGAAGAGCTAGCTTCAGTATTAGTTACTGAGCCACTCTCAGTTTCAGATGAAACTGTTGCCGTGATAGAATAAGAGGAGTTACTCTCAGATTTTAGCAGCCACAGTGAGAATGAAGTAGTCATTCTCAGCCTTAGAGCAACTGCAGGTGTAGAGTCCCAGATTCCAGCAGAAACAGTTGCAGAGAGAGTAGAGGACATACTCCCAGACAGTGAGACAGATAGTGCCTTGCAGAATGCACATAGAGCTAGCACATGTTTATGCAGATTGAGTTGCAGCTGAGCAAGTGTACCAGATTGGTACAATGCAACGTGAAAATTTGGTTTGAAGATTGAAGATAGAAAGACTCAGGTCTGCAGGTTGAAGGAAGCTCTGTACGTATTGAAGCAAGCTCCTAGAGCTTGATTTACGGTTTCCTGAAGAGCTTGGGAGTTACCAAAGAGTAAAGTTGATTCTAACCTTTATCACAAGGTTATGAATGATGAGCCAGGGATGTTACTACTATATGTAGGGGATGTATTCTTGACAAAAGCTCATCACAAATTGCAGAGGAAGCTCGCTACAGAGTTTGACGAAAGATCTAAATGCATTATCTCTTAGGTCTTGAACTTTGGCAGAGCACAAAGAAGATCTTCCTTAACCAAGGGAAGTATGCAGTTAAAATGAAGAGGTTTGAAATGTTGAAATGTAAATCCATGAACACACCCATGGAAACAAAGTTGAAGCTCCTGGTAGATACCTCGTTAGAATTGGTTGATGCTACCCTGAACAGACAGATTATTGGTTCAGTGATGTATCTGACGAATACCAGGCTAGATATATGTTTTGCCTTGAGTTAGTATCTGGTAGAACCCAGACGTGTTCACATTGTTGTTGCAAAACATATGATGAGATACCTTAAGGGTACGTTGGATTTTGGTCTCTATTATACTAGAGATCATGACTTTAGACTGAGTGGTTACACCGATTTAGATTGAGCTGGAAGTGTTTCTGATAGAAAGAGCACTTCAGTATGTTGTTTCAGTCTGAGGTCAGCCATGATCTCATGGCAGAGTAGGAAGCAATTCAACATTGCCCCAAGCACAATAGAAGCGGAATACATTGTTGCATGTTCCGCCAGTTGTGAAGCCATATGGCTTTGGATGTTGTTGACAGATCTATTTGATTTGGAGATGGAAGCCATCGTGATCCTATGTGGTAACTAGAGTTGTATGGAGATGATGTGTTCCATAATGAGTCGAAGCACATAAAGATCCGATAACATTACATCCGTGATATGGTGGTGAGAGGAGCCATAAAGCTCTAGTATGTTAGCACGGATGAACAGGTTGCTAATGTGTTGACCAAGTCTCTATCTCATGTAAAGTTTGAGCACTTTTGAGACAAGCTTGGTATAGTCCGAAAGGACCTCCCTCGAAAGGGGGAGTAGTGCTGATGATACTATGGTATCCTGATCAGTAGTGGTAGCTCCGTCAGGATTCTTATAATCCTAGGGAATCTTATGATTCCTGGGCAGATCCCGAAGGTCCGATAAGGACGGTCTGTTAGAGTACCACGTGGTAGCTTCGTTAGGATTTTATATCCGAGGGTATCTTCTGATTCCTGGGCAGCTCCTTAGGGACTGTCAGAGTACCACAAAATGATGATGTGCCAGCCTAGTGCTATGATGCCAACTTAATTGCTGTAATGATGTGCCAGCTTAATTGCTGTGATGATGTGCCATCTTAATTGCTGTGATGCCAGCCTCATGCTGATGATATTCCAGCCTTGTGATGTGTAGATGTGCCAACTTAATTGCTGTGATGCCAGCTTCATGCTAATGATATTCCAGCCTCGTGCTGTGTAGATGTGCCAGCTTAATTGCTGTGATGCCAACTTCATGCTGATGACATGCCAACCTCGTGTTGTGATGATGTGCCAGCCTCGTGCTGAAGACTCTTAGCCTAAGTGTTGATGATGTTCTAGCCTTTGTGTTGTGTTGTTGCTATTATTGATGATGATGTATTAGTGTTATACTAATCCATGTTGATGCAGATATTGATGATGTCACTTTAGCTTCTTGTTGAAGATGATGATGATGATGATGATGCCACTTCAACACCTTGCTGAAGATGATTATGACGATGATGATGTTATTTCATCTTTCATGCCGAAGATGATGATGTTACTTTAGCCTCACGTTGAAGATGATGATGATGTTACCTTAGCCTCATGCTGATGAGGATGATGATGCCATTCCAACTCCCTGTTGTGAATGATGATATTGATGATGAAAAAAACTTCCGATGATTTATAGATATGCCAGTCAGTGTTCCAAGATGCTGTTGATGATGCTGACCTCTCTCTCGTCTGATGCTGTAGCAGAATACCCTTCTTGTTAAAGGGGAGTGTTGAAATATTGTAACTACAAAGAGTATTCTATTTATTATTGATGTATTATTCATTAGATCAATCCCCTTTTGTGGATTGATCATGTCAGGTATTGTAAATGACCAAATCCCCTTTTGCGGATTGGTCGAACCCTAATTGTAATAGGCTAAATGAGAAGTCGGCCCTACTAGTGAAAAGACACCTCAGTTCACACCTGCCAGATTGTATAAATAAGATAGGCCAGTGCCTCATTTGTTCACTCACTCACTTGATCATTAGAGCGCAAGTCTGGAGCTGCAGTTGGAGAAGAAGAGAGAGAGAGAGGCGCACTACTTGGGAGAGGACTTTCTGTCTTGTTTGGTTTATTCTCTTGGCATTGTATTGGCTATCTATATTAAAGAAGTTTTTGCTGGGTTTTCTCCCCCATGAGGGTTTCCCAGGATAAATGATGTGTCTCTTGTGATTGTATATTTCTCAGTGATCCTATCTATGCTATGGTTATCTAGTGAATTGAAAAGAAACCTAATAATAGCTTAAACCTTAACAACTCTCTCCCCATTTCTCTCATGTAATCTTGTTGCAATATTGCAACCATTTTTTTGAAAAATAGAAGTGAAGCTTTGGAGGATCTCTTGGTGTTCTTGTGGTGATCTCTTGGTGTTCTTGTTGGGTGTTCTCATTGAGGTAATATTTTTGTAGTTTTTATTCATTTTTGCTCACATTGTTTTACTTGAAGAACCCCAAGCAAAGTTTTTTGCTGGGGATAAATCTGTAGTAGTATTGCTATAGGTTTATGTGAGTTGCTTCTCTTTGAGTTTGCAAAGTATTTTGTAGACCATTTAGGAGATCTCACCTTCTTGCCTCATTGTGTAGCAAGGATTTACAAGTTTGCAGGTTACCAAAGCTTGGAAGAGTGGACTCCAAAGGCTTCACTAAAATTTCTGATATAATTTCCAACACTTTCTTATATATTTTCTACACTTATTTCTCTTCTAAATCTTGCAATCTAATCAAGTTCTAAGTTCATATTTTAGCATAAAAATTTCTGTTTTATGTACTAACAAAAACTAATTTGATTTGAGTGATTTTTAGCATTTTCCAACACACTTTACTTGCTGTTTTGTGCAGGTTTTCGCCAGTTCAAGGGGAAGTGTTGCCCAATTTTGGCCACAAGGAGCTCAAGAAGGCATCCAAAGGCTGTGGTGCAAAACCCTCTTCCTCTTCTTACTTCCCAAATCATTGTAAGCAACCCAAGAGAGTCTCTTGGGCTTGCATTCTTTACTCATATCATTATTTCTAAATTGTAAAGTATTTTCAAGTTTTTGCTTTGCCCACATCTTGCATGTGAGTGGCTTTTCCACCCTTGCAATACCGTGTTGGCTAGATTAGTTGTTTAATTTGTAATTTTGGCAAGTTTCTTGCCCACCTTAGCCACAAAACCGACAAGCTTGTCCTCCATCTTGTGCCATAGTTGTGAGGCTCCTTAATTTGTTTAAGTTTTGCCCACCTTTGTCCTTAAGGCAAAGTTGTGTGGCTAGTTTGTTATTTCCTTTCATTTTGAAGTATTTGTCATTGTGCCCACACCTTGCATGTGAGTGACTTTGCCACCCTTGTAAAATCGTGCTGGCTAGTTTAGATTTCTTTTATTGCAAGTAATAAAAAAATCGCCCCGCCATTTGCCCCGTATTCCCTCCCCTCGCCACTTGTGGAACTTGGGGATACGAAAGGGAAAATGATTGTGTGGCTAGTTTAACTAGGCACTCAACTTTATTATTGCTTAAACCATTAAAAATGGGTGACTTGTGGAAGCTAGAAGGGGTTGAAGCCGGGGATGGTTTCATGGCACTAAGTGTCCTCCTTGTTAAGCGCCCAAGCACTTTGGATTTGACCTATGGAGCTGGGGGGAACCTTGTTGAGCACCCAACGCTTCCTCTTGGTTAAAGGGATAAGGACTTGGGGTAGTCACATAGCTTAGGCTTGCTACAATTCACATCTAATTGCCCCTAAGTCAAAGAGAGACCTAAAATTTACTAAAAACAACCTACACATATTGCAACACATTCACTTCACAATTTCTGCCATTCCTTTTGTTTAAAGAAATTTATTTTCAAGCATTTACTTTTCGTTTACTTTTAGCAAATTCCTTACTTGTGAATATTTACATTTATCAAAGCATTCTTTATTCTTTCTTGCAAGCATTCTTTATTTTGTGAAATAATTGTTTCAAGTGTAATGTTACTTTTCAATTCATTGTGTAGATATTTCATAAGTTAGTTTCATTCTTGTAGAGTTATCTTTCTTTTCTATATATTGGAATAAGTGGAATTTGTTAATCTTTAGGTTTAATTGTTGTTTTATAAAATAAAGGTTTGCCTGTCATTGAAAGAACTGCATATTGCATTGCTGATTGTCATTGGGTTGGGTCTCCCTAATCCTTAACTTAATTAACTCCTAGAACTAAAATAAACCTTCACATAGTTGAATAGGGTCTATCCCCCTTGGATTCCCTAGGAGTGAGCCTAGACGGAAGGAGTCTAGATTGAGGTGACAATGGGTCTAGACTCAGGTTTGTGCCTCCAAGGACACACCAAGTGGGTTGGAGACTTCTCCATGCTTGTAAGTGTGTACTAGGACAACAACAAGGTCTAATGCTTACAACCAAGGAGGGGGTTTCTCTAAAATCAAAGGTCCAAGTGCAAGAAGGGGGCTGTGGACTCACACAAGAGCTCCACAAATCAATGAAATAAGAGGGAAGTTAGCTTCAGAAAGAGAAATTAAGCTAAGACTAGCTTAATATGTTCCTAACAAGCAATTTCTACTTAAAAAAGACAAAATTCTAAAGGAAATTTTACCTCCCCTAAGTGGCTAACAACCAGTTAGGCTCCCATCTTTGAAGGTTCTCCAAATTTGCAATAGATTCTCCTATGTCCTCCAAGAAACTCAAACTATCCACACATAAATGGATGCAAACACTACACCCTCACACACTAGCACAAGTAGGACAAGAGCTCTATTCCATTGATATCCAACCCACATACAATAAAGAGAGGGCCTCCTTGTATAGATGAGGCACCCCACCAAGACCATGGATGAGAAACCATGGGTAGAACAAAACCATGGGAAAAAACCATGAGCTTCCCCAAACCATGGGCTAATACAATGTGTTGCCTCAAAACCATGGGTAAAACCACCTCTCATAAGTGGAATATGGGCCCCACAAGGGTTGTGCCCCACTAGAAATCAGCATGAGTGGAAAATGGGTCCCACAAAAGAGGTGCACCCCATCAAGAGCTAGATAAATGGAATGTGGATCTGCCAAACGGGTGTGCCCCACTCAAATAGCTGGCTGCCATACATAAGTGTGGAAAGGTGCCCACAAAGAGAGGGGTGGACCCTCACCGAATGTGCCAAGTAACCATCCATGTGTGTAGTGGGTCCAAGAGGGGTGCCCCATCACCAAGAGTGCCCAAAAAATGCCAAATAAGCATGCTCCATGTGCTGAAAAGTGTGCTGATGATGTGGACAGCTCCGTCATAGTTCCAAATGGAAGGTTGCAACTCATAATGATGAGTCAACCCATGACATAAGTCGATTAGTAGTTTGCATAAGTGATATCTTCTAGCAACCAAGTAACATTGGGTTAATTTGACAACTTGCCTAAGCTTAACCATGGTGGGACAACCTTTAGGCCTAATCACAACTGTCAATCCCCTAAGATCATGGTGTATTTCCTAAGTTACCAAGTTGGAAGTAGGTGCTAGTGGTGGTTGATTGTGGAAAGGGGAAAAGGGCACTTCATATATTGACCATATAGTTATGATGTTGATGCAGAGGTCTTCTTTGGCTAGCTTTCAAGAGCTAGATGTCCTCATTTACTCCACATGTGAGCCTTCGAGAGGGAGCATTTATCCTTTGATTTAACATTTATCCCCTTTAAATTTTTCTTTATTTCCTTGGTCCCTTTCTTTAGATATGCCATTCTTTTAGGCATGGGACTAGGGGTACATGGCTTCTTTTACATGACTTTTTTTTTATATTTTTCGCTCTTTCCTCAATCCTTTTTTCGACTTTCTTTGATTTGGGCTTCTATACATGGGGTCTTCTTTTGATTTTCTTGGACCTTGCTGAGTGATACACAATAAGTCAATGATGAACGGGGTATGATGAATGGAATGACATTAAAATGGGAAGGATGAAAAAGGTGTTAAGTATGGTTTGGGATTTGTGACACGCTACATTAACCTGATTTCCTAGTGGTACAACTTGACTTAAGGGATGACACAGTTTATCCGAAGAATCTATGTCCCACCATGGTACGAGGAGGCAAGGAATGAAATTTGTGTCAGTTACAAAGTGTTTTTAGATTCCCCTTAGTGTTCACCAGAGTTAAGACTAAATTAAAGCTATCACGCCATATCTAAGCAGGAAACCATACATGAAACCACAGTGAAATATTTGAAATGATACAATTGAACTAGAGTACCAAGTTATGGAAGTGTAGAGCACTGACTGTATGTGCATCAATCTGAGGCATGAATGCGATGAGTTGTAGTATTGCTGAATGATCAAAGCTGAAGTTGGCTAGCAAGTCCATGGTGAGCCCAAGTCATCATGTAGCAAAGGTTGGAGGATGTCATGGAATTCAAGATCTGACTGACCAAGAAGGAACACTTCACATCAGATGTGAACTTGAATGTGCCACTGGAAGAGTATTAGTTGCCCAAATGTGATCAAGGTTTCCTCATGTCAGATGAGGGGGCACTAGGGCTTACTATGGACATATGCGCTAGGGTTGCTTCATATAAAGAGGCTAGCGCTCCATTGTATCAAATCATAACTCATCACTTGTGAGATATCGCTTCTGTTGCTCTCTTATCTTCTGTTTTGCTATGGAGTACTTGTGCACACCTTTGGAAGGATAGTCTTGTGGATGCTTTGTCTTATTTTGGTGGATGATCTTTGAGCTAGGGTTCCCTCATGCATAGTGACTTGGATAAGTAAGTCTTCTTCTTCAAGTTTAAGTGTTTGTTCATGGTGTATTTTGGTGAATGCTCTATATTGTTAAAGTGTTGCATGTTACCTTGTATGCTGGGTTCTTTTTGCTAGAAACCTAGGAGGGATTAAAAGTCTTTATCCCCCTTCCTATTTTCATTCATCTCATTTGTTGCAGCATTTAAGACCTAGTTCTAGGGATTAAAAGTCTTTATCCCCCTAGGGCTTTGTCTTGGCTAGTTCAAGACCTAGGGTTTATATGATGTTAAGAACCAAATATCCAAATAGCATAAAAACCTCAGAATAAGTACTCCATGCCTTGACAAAGAGAGAAATTCAGATAATAAGCCTCTTCGAGGGGGAAACCTCCTTATACATCATATGAATTCACAAATACAACATGATTCCAAATGAAAAAGTCTCCTTGGTATATATAAGAGACTAGGGGGTACAATTACAACTAATGGACCCAAGCCAACATAAATATTGAAGCCAATTTGTACTTGCCCAAAAGCCAAAGGCAAGTGAACAATAAATTGGCGTAACAGAAGGTTGTCCTATCACTGTCACCTAAACAAGACACCTCTTTCTCTTTAGGAGTGGTACCCCAGGGGAGACGTCCCTAGTGACCTGGGGGTTTGAGAAGGCTAAGGTAAGAGTATCAAGAAAGTCCCACCCCTCTCACAGGTCACTCTGATCAAAGTTTCCAAAGGTTTTAATGAGATGAAGCAAAGTAATATTTAAGTGTACCTACCTAGAACAAGACAACAAGAAAAATACTATTTGCAAGAACCATATGAAGTTAGTGCTTCATAAAACCATAGACATTGATAAAGCACAAGCTGATATAAAAGCTGGAGCAACAGAAGTATTTATAACAACAATGTATATATAGCAATAGCTTCACAATTATGCCTCAATAAAGCTTCAATGATGACCAAAAATGATAACATAAACTTGTCAAAATGCTAGTATTTGTCAGAAGCAATGAAGGCAATGTAAAATCAGCTTTAAAACTTGCTTTTAAGATGATTTTGCTGCTGTTATAGATGGCTGTAACAATGTTTTGCAACAACAACAAAGTAGTTAGTAGGTTAGTCTAATTTAAAGTTAGAAATAGTTAGTATAGGTCTTAGAGTAGATGGTTTAAGAGTTGTCTCAATCAATCAATCACTTGCAAGGTATGAACCTTTTAGGGTAAATGGAGTCAATATTACAACGACAATTCTTAGAGGAAAACTCAAATGATAATAGGTGAACTAAAGGAAGAGGGAGGATGGTTGAAGTGTTAGTAACCTAAGGCCTCAATCATCCAAAACCCTAGAAGGAAAAGTTTCTAGGAAGTAGGTAACCCTAGGCCCTAGCAATTTTCCATCTTCTTTAGGTCAAGCTTGAAATAAAAGTATGAAAGCTTAATGAAACAATAGTACTAGAGTGCTACTAAGGTAGGGCTTTAGTATATCCTTCAAGGGAGTTGTCTTCTAGCAAAATCAAGTAGGTGAAGAGTTTTTAAGAAGAGGACAATAACATGCGCTTTTCTCCTAGGGTTTCACACTAGCAATTTCATAATCTTATAAATGAACAAGTAAATACATCATAACCATTCAAAATAAAGAAGGATTGCAGATTTCTACTTCATCAAGAATAATCTAGCCACAAACCCTAGTTGAAGACTTTCCACCATGAAAATGCAAAAATACATCAAAATAAGCTCCCTCCAAGAGTTGCGCACCACTTAGTTCAGCCAATAAGCCTTAAAAGAGGCTGAATTTCAGACTTCACACTTGTGTGAGTGAAAGATGATGAAAAATATAAGAGATTTTTCCCTTATTTATACAATACAAGTGACTTTTAATTACACTTTAGGTCAAAAAAGGCCGACATGGCCAGTTTACATTAAAAATCAAGTTTTACATAAAATTAACGAATTAAACCCTAAAATGTGTAGAAGAGGTGACATCATGCCCTCCTAGGGTGACGTTGTGCCTCACAGTTGTGACGTTAAGCTCCATGAGCAAAACTTTAGGCCTTCCAAGGTCTCCGGATGATGCCACACGTGCTACTTGGAACACAACTGCCTCCATCATGTCCATCTGATGTTGGGTGACGTCTAGGGTCACAAGGGTGACGTCATGGGCCTCCCACGACCAACGTTTAGGGGAAAGAGCAAGACCCCCCGAGGTCCAGGCCTGTGAAATTGTCTTTGGTGGAACATCCTTCTTTTGCACTGGTGCAAGCCTCTGGTGTCCCTCTGCCCCTGGTTGGGGTCACAACATCCATCTGGCAGGCATTTAGCCCCATGGAGGTCCGAGCTAATCATCTCCCCATATGTACTTGTCCATCGGGCATGGTCCTGCAACAACAACAAGTATGCCCTCCATGGGCTCATAAGTCACAGGGGTCATAGCAATGTCAATCACATCTAATAATCAAGTTACCCAAACATGTGCATCAAGCCCCCTTTTACCCAAACAAATGCTCAAAGACGTTATGCTATATAACAAGTCAGGTTTGGAGAGGGTCTCAGGATGTCCTATTGGGCTAATCCTCCTCAGGTGTGGGGTGTTTCCAGGTGAAGACCAATCTAGGTCATGTAAATGCATGAGATGGTGTAGGGGATGTTTGGGCAAGAGGTGCAGTGGTAACAGGGAAATGTAGGTCTTACCTGTGGGTGCCTCTATAGAGGGTGGGATGTACCTTGTCACGGATGCAAGTGTTTCCTAGCCCATTCAATGCCTTTTTATTCTTTGTCTTATTGCTTTTTCTTTCAAGAAAATAGTTGGAGGACACTGCCTTGACGTGGTGACCAATGGTGACAGTGTTACCCACAAGCATTTCACGGAGATGAGAAGGCTAGCTCGTGATGAGACCCCCTTTCTTTTGGTTATGCTACCAAGAGCCACTACCCTGGCATGGTGACTAGATGAATAGTAGTGTCATACTGCTACATGCCCATGGACCTAATAGGCTGGCTCATGATGAGACCCCCTATCCACCAACTAGGTCTTGAGTTTTTATTTTATTTTATGGGTCCCCTCTTTTTCTTGCTAAGAAGCCTTTTATTGCTTTGTCGGGGATCCTTGGGCGAAGCACCTCAAGGTTCGATCTTGGCTTTTAACTTTTTCCACTACTTTTACCCTCGGGGCCTTTAGCCCCTTCTTCCCACAAGGCAAGGTTCAACCCTTACTAGCTTGGCAAACCCAATGCTTGAACCAATGCAGGGGATAGATGAGAGGGATAATGATGAAAAGTGGTAAGTATGGAAGGAATGGACGATGACCTTTCAAAGACGCACCCAGTGGCAACTCATCCCTAAGGGAACCAACTTACTAGGGCACTTTGTCATCCCCCCCAGGTATGGACAAGTTAAAAGGAATAATTTCCAAGCAAACGTCCTGAAACAAAAGAGAATTCAATGCACATATTCAAATGTTTTGAGAATCAGAGTGACACATACCATGATACCCGGACTCATTACCTCATGGAGAAAGACCCACAACTATTCCAGAATCAGGCCGATGGGATGGATGCTACTGCTGCTGATAGATGGGAGGCACTGAAGAAAAGATGGGCCCTCCAGGGCCAAGCTCAAGTCAATATGGCTCTCGGTACTCCATGTCTAGGACCTTTGGGCCTTGAGACATAATCTCCTTAGTTATCCCTAGGATAGGGGATAACAAGGCCCAGGGGGAAATGTAGCTGGAAAAAGATGAAAGCCTATCATAAAACCTTCCAGATGCTCGCCCAAGAGGTCAGAACAATGAAGTGTTTCTCCTAAAAGAATTGAAAGACCTGCAAAAGCAAACTCACATTATATAGATGTCCCGCTTGTTGAGGTGTGTACACTCATGCGGTGTCCCTTTCTTTCCATGCATATGGCACTCTGTGTACCTCTAGCTTCAAGTGACGATGCGATACTCTTCTCTTTCCATGTATTATAGTACCCAATTGTTTTGGACTTTAATTAATTAATGGCAATAATGGGCTTGGAAAAAGGTTGCATTGAAAACAAAGGCGCAACATACCCTCTACAAAGGAACCCATGAATGAGACAATACGAACCCTTGTATGTCATGAACCCCATGCCCAAAAGTTTTACCCCACTCCACCTCATACTCATACATGGCTTGGAAGGGTTTTCCTTGGGAAACACCCTTGACTTGGCGATTGATTGACCCAATAGGATGCATTGACACCCCTCCCACACCTAAATTTGACAAATCGTATAAGGTCTTTGAGCATTTGTTTAGTTTGAAAAGGGGGGTTTGATGTATATGTTCGGGTGGTTCAATTATTAGATGTGGCTTATTTGGCATGATTCTTCTAGCTTATGGACCCTTGGAGGGTGTATCTGTTTGTCTTGTAGGACCTTGTATGATGGATAGGTATTCATGAGGAGATGACTTTATTTCGGACCTTCATGGGGCTTTGGAGCCCAAGGATGGATGTAGAGACCCCAC
>JZKD02S0181152.1:58404-117250 GCA_000966675.3 Picea glauca
TGATGTGAATTTTTTACCAAATAAGAGATGGGATATGATGGGAAAACCCAAGATAGTATGGTCTCTTGTTCATTTAAGTCTCATGAATCAACACAAAATAGTCTCGATTGGGTGTTTGACAAGAGTACCTATGAACATATATGGGGTGCACAACATGGAAGACTTTGAATTTAATGAGATCGTGGACAATAGTCAACCATATCCAACACTGGCAGGACTGGAATGGGATTTCGATAACTAGGAGATGATCAAATTAAAGAGGAGGGAGATGATATTTGAAGTTGGAGATTTGAAAGTTACTACACCATTGGACCCATCAGAAGGAAAGAGATACATAGAGCCAACAAGAGGGACTGACACTGGCGATTTATATAATTTGAATGTGCAGATGGAGGATTATGTCAATCCGACATCAAATGGTACAATGAGGTAGTGGAGCATCCATTTGTGCACTTCAGACTAAGAAGCAGGTCTAGAGCATTGGCAACACAGGATGCATGAGGTATCAACTAGACGATGTGCACACATCACTCCATTCTTGTGCTAGATTGGAATAGAGCTATGTGATCCACACAGGTATGATGGATTAAATGAGATAAGTATGTTTGTAAAATAATTTGAGTTCCAAGAACTCAAAAAACAAAGGTTGTTAGCACTAGATTTTGTATTAAAAGTGACTCCAGCCACATGGTGGGATGCACACAGAGAGGGAATGAAAGACTTGTCACAATACAATAGAATAATGCAAATAATGTTTGGCATTTCGAAATAAAATATTGCGTAGAAGTATACAGGGGAGTGTGACCTAGTGGGTCATGTGGAACAATGCAAGGCTTTATGGAGTTTAGTACCAAAAATGGAGTGGACACACAATTTTATACACACATTAGACACGATTCCGAAGAACTGGTATTTAGAATTAGAGATGCAGAGGAAGGAAACAAGATGGGAAGAATTGTTCTAGAGGTTCAAAATCACATTCACATTTGAGCATGAATCTCCATCAATATATGCAGTGCTACGGGATATTCGAATGAAGATATTCTTGGATGAATAGATGATGGAGGTGGTACCAGTATGTAGTACGCACAGAGCCAAGATGACTTTCCATGAGTTATTGGAGTGTTATAACATAGCTAAGGAAGAGTATGATGAAGAGGATCCCAAGAATGTACAAGTAACTAATACAAAAGGAGAACGAGTAGTAGAAGGGTGAGAGATTGAATCTTCCACATATAGACATATTATAAAGATGTGAAAGGTAAACATTGGGACGAAAGAGAATCCCAAGTTTGCATAGATAGGAGATTATTAGAACGATGAGACAGTTGAGAAGATTGCATATTTACTACAAGAATACCAGGACCTATTCCCAATGAAATTTTCAGACATGAAGGGGATAGGAAGAGACTTAGGAGAGATGAAGATCCCACTGAAACCAAGAACTAAGCCAATGCGATAGAGGCCTTACAGGTTAAACCCAAGGTACAAGGAGAAGGTGAAGGCTGAAATAGATGGGATGTTGGACACAAGAATCATTGAACTAGTAAAATAATATGAGTGGATTATCCCAATGGTGGTGGAGGACAAGAAGAAAGGAGAACTCATGATATGTTTGGATCTACGAAAGCTAAATGACGCATGCTTACATGACACATTCCCAACACCATTCACGGATGAGGTACCAGAGAACATAGGAGGCCATGAAACTTGTTCTTTTACAAATGTATTCTCTGAGTACCATCAGATAAGAATTATGTAGGAGGATTGGCAATGGTCTATGTGCTGCAGAAGTTTAGGCATTATTTATTGGGGTCTCACTTTAATATGTATACAAACCATTTTGCATTAAAGTACTTAATCAACAAGCTAATGTTGGGGGGAATAATATGCAGATGGCTATTATTATTTCAGGAATGTGATTTTGAGGTTGTAGTAAAACCAAGGAAGATGAATGTAGGACTTGATTATCTATCAGACATGTTGACAGGTGAAGATGGAGGAAATTTAGATTATAGCTTCCCAGATTCACAATTATTTGCGGTAAGGATGGTGGATGATTACTTCTCGAATATTGTGAAGTTTCTAAGTACATGTATGGCTCCATCTGAGATGAGAGTAACACAAAAGAAGAAATTGGTAGTTAAAGCAACAAATTATCAGTTGATTGCAGAGAATCTATACAAGTTGGGTGCATATGGAATACTGGTACGTTGTGTGTTGGAAAAAAAAAAGATTGATGATACTTGGAGAATCACATGATGATTGAGTTCTTCATCAATGATGGGACTAGAATGGGCTTTCAATAAGAAGGATATGATCAAATTAAAGAGGATGGAGATGATATTTGAGGTTGGATATTTGAAATTTACTACACCATTGGACCCATCAGAAGGAAAGAGATACATAGAGCCAACAAGAGGGACTGCCACTGACAATTTATATAACTTGAATGCGCGGATGGAGGATTATGTCAATCCAAAAATGGATGTTGCAATGAGCTGGTGGAGCATCAGTTTGTGCGCTTCAGACTTAGAATGAGGTCTAGAGAATTGGCAATAAAGGATGCATGAGGTATCAACTAGATGATGTGTGCACATTACTTTATCCTTGCGCTGGATTAGAATAGAGCTATGTGATCCACCTAGGTATGATGGATTAAATGAGGTAAGTATGTTTGTAAAAGAATTTGAGTTGCAGGTACCTGAAAAACAAAGGTTGTTAGCACTAGATGTTGTATTAAAAGTGACTCCAGCCACATGGTGGGATGCACATAGAGAGGGAATGAAAGACTGGTCATAGTGCAACATAGTAATGCAAATAATATTTGGCACTTCAGAATAAAATATTGCGCAGAAGTATACAGGGGAGTGTGACCCTATGGGTCATGTGGAACAGTGTAGGGCTTTATGGAGTTCAATAGAGAAAATAGAGTGGACACACAGATTTATACACACATTGGACACAATTTCGAAGAACTGGTATTTAGAATTGGAGATGCGCAGGAAGGAAACAAGATGGGAAAAATTGGTTTATAGTTTCAAAATCACATTCACATTTGAACATGAATCTCCATCAATAGATGCAGTGCTATAGGCAATTCGAGCGAACATATTCTTGGAAGAAGAGATCATGGAGGTGGTATCAGTATGCAGTGTGCTCAAAGCCAAGATGACTTTCCATGAGCTATTGGAGTGTTATAACGTAGCTAAGGAAGCGTATGATGAAGAGGATCCTGTTGAGGGGTACTAAATCCCTTTAACTCAATAGTAGGAATCAAACCTACCACCGAGGCCCAATTAGACTTTGCAACGTTTAATGGTGGAATGGTTCTCTAGATCTTGCGATCCGACCAATTAATTGATGGCCTTTAGGTAGTGATTGACAGGATGTCTTCTTGTGAAAGATCCTCGTTTAGTTTGAACATTCTCTTTTTGTAGTTTCTTTTATAGGTGGGACTGATACAAGATAAATGTTGGTATAAACCAGTTGGGTAACAAAGGGAAATGCTTAACTACTGAAGAAGGTTGAGCTTGTGATAACCCTCGTGCTCAAGCATGTAGACAATGATTCTTACACCTATGACAAGCCTAGTACTAATACGTTAACCTGTTGGTGTTCCAATCATTGACTGAGATACAATTATCATAAGAAAACATACATGTAATAAACGATGGCAAGAAAAATAGTTTCCTTAGCTCTAATCATTGATCACACATTAACACAACGATTTACTTTTCATAATTAGAGACAAGAACTATAAGAATATTGAAATATATAACTTATCAATAGATTCATAGGCTCTTACTCGTTACAACATCCATTCATGAGATAAAATCAGAAATAATTATTCTTCAAATCCAATCACACACACTTTTGATAAAAAAAATGAACATAAACTTGTCTTTGGTCCTAAACATGACTTCTCAATTAAGGTAGCTCCTAAATAGTTCTTTACAACTCCAAAAATGAGGGTCTTTGAAAAGCCCATCGACCTCTTCTAACAAGTCGATCCTCTTATTTACAACATATTATTAACTAAAAATAACTATCAAAAGTGCAAGCTAAGTAAAACAAAACATCACCACGTGACGCTTTCATCTCTGAGTCTTCTAAGATTCATCAAATGGTTTCACTTGAGTGGATGAATCTTATTGTACTCCAACCATTTTACAAAGACATCCTCACATGTGTTGGCATACGAGAATCTATGTTGGTCCATCGGGGCCGAAAGGATCTCCTTTATCTCCACTACCCATGCCCAATATTTGACTACTATAGCACTTAACTGTTGTAACATTGTCTGAGCCTTGATCATGTGCTCCATGAACTATTTTACTTGACCTGGCTCCATGTTTTCCACCTTTTATATCTTCGCAACCCACATTGAGTCTTGTTCGGCGTGTAGTTTGACTATGTCATGCAAGTCGACAAAGTCATCGGGTGTGTCGAATTTTGGAAGGCTGATGTCTCCCATCACCCGATTGATCTTGGTTCAACTCTTTTCGCACTCGACCCATTTCTGTTGGATTTACTGATGAGGTTCTTGGGCCATTTTCACCCAGTATTCAACCAACTTCTTTATGCGGTTGATGCTGCTATCCCTTAGTACCCGAATGTCATTCTCTTTGTCGTCTTGGCCCTGTTGAACCACGCTGATGTAACCGATCCTTTCCACTTCTTGGAGTGATTTATCATACCATATTTCCATATCCTTTCACGTCACCAATTCCATTAGGTTGTCTTCTTGGAAATTGGCTATCCCTGTAGTGAAAAGGTGTCGCTCATTCATATATTTATTGTAGGCATCCTGAAATTCGCTTCTCAAGAACATTGTGGCTTGTGTGGAGTCTTGATAATATTTCACCAAATGGCGTAGATTCTCCAACTCCTTCATCGCAACGGCCATATCCTCTTCATCCTTCCTCTCTCTATCCAGGGTGGCATCTGTGATTTCCATCCCTGCATTGATAAGCTCAGACGTCTTGACATGCTCCGTGCTAATCAATTTTTCCTCTATGGTGATGAGGATGGAGTTGTCCAGAGTAAGCCTCCTCTTCTCGACGGTTCTCTTCATGATGGATTTCCACTTTTGGTAATAGGCGATAGCTTGCATATCAATGACCTCATCCATGGGTTCAGGGATTTGTTGCTCTCCCCAAGTAAGCATGTTTCCCAGGCTCCCGATGGTGTAAATCTGTTCAAGGCTCGGTTCTTGAACCTCTTTTGTGTGTTTGAAAGGTCGACCTCTAGTTTTTACTCATCGTGAGGTAAAGTACTGGTCAAAATTTATGCATCAGGGGCAGGCTCGGTACTTACTTAATAATCGATTGTTGATATATCGGTTTCCTGATGTGGAATTTATTCTTCTTGTTCGCCCAACCCTAGCTCATCCTTCGGGCTATCCACTTGGGTCTCTGGTGCATCGAGTAGCTTAGTGTCTAAGATGCTTTCAACCTCCCGGTCACTTTGTGGAGGGATTTGAATTTGGACATCGAGAGCTAGGGAAGACGCTTTCTTGGGTTCATTTTCCCTTGTGATCTATACTAGAGTCACCAAGGAAACCTTCGAATTCTCCTCATCATGATAGATTGTTATTAAGTCATGTAAGGGGTTTGGTGCACTTTCTCTCCCTGATGTACTCGCTATCTCTGGCTAAGATGAAACATATCCTAGTGATCTAGTCTGTGGCATTGAAACTTCATGGTTTTCTAACCCGATGATCTCTTCAATTTTTATTGGCTCTGGGTCACTTGGATCTACCCAGATTTCAATTGGGTTGTCGGCAGGGACCCTTGTCATTTCTATGAGGTCTTGGTCATTCTATAGCTGATCAATTACTCTCTGTGCCTATTCCATTAGGAGCAATCCCCTTGCCTGTGCCTCTGGTGTCATAGAAAATCCCTTGTTCTTCAGCTCTGTTGCCTCTGTCACTCTGATTTCTTCCCTGGATCTGAGGGCCTCTTGATTCGACTGCTCTATTTTTTTTGTCTATTCATCCATGCTCATGGGCTTGAACCTGGTCATTTTTGGGTCGACCATCCTTTGCACCACCTCGTCCCAATCCTAGGCATTCTCTGTGAAGACTTCATCTTTGAACTTGTCATGATCATACGACCAACAAGATGACACATGTTAAGCATGTTGCAAGACCAGACCCTTCGGATCATGCTTGGGGAATCAACCCATTGCGAATCTAAATTTGAGTTGGCTCAACCCTTCTTGTTTGGCTTGAGTGATATCCTTTACCAAATAGAACCCTACATGGAAACCGTAGGGTATGAAAGATTGTTTCTTGTCTTTGACCAGGGTGGCATTGTAGCCTTGCAAGATGGTCTAATAACATATTTCTCCTATGAAGAGCCGTTATGGGACATGAGAGGGTAGGAGATGTGGTGTTCTGGTGGCCCCGAACACCCTGATGTAGGTGGCACTCTCATCCAAATACCAATGGCCTACCTTGGATATCATTTTCTTGGTTGTCGTCGATAGCCATGGGCATTCCTTCTTAAAAAGAATAAAATAAATTCCGGTGATGAACTCATCGCAGATTCGGGAGTAAGATTTATTATACATGTTTTCCCATAGCAGGTTGAAGTAGACGTGGACTGGGATCTCTGCAACATGCCAGCTTAGATTCATGCTGACGAAGATGTTCCTAGCGCACATGACATTGAGTAGGGTGAAGCCATGTAAAAAGTTGGTGCTTCCCCTTCCTTCGGCATCTAAGCCTGTTGCACATAGATTCTTAGTTGCCTGGAGATTATTTGTCCCCAATTGAAGCTGCATCAATGATCGCAACTGTGTATTTCAAAGGAATCCATGCCTCCGAAAACTTGGAGCAATCTTTCTCTCCGTATAACCGACATATGAGAGTCATCAAATAGACATATGGCTCCCTCAAGTTAACCGTCCCATACCAGCTAGTGCTCTGGTTGGTAAACTTATTTTCCTCCCTCCACCATGAGTCCATCACCTGACTGGTGTCATGGTGTTTGTAGAACTTCACCACAAATTCTATGTTTAGATGCTCCTCTGGGTCTCTGAGTTTGTAATATTTATGAACTTCTACCGGGAGGAAAACTCAGACACACCTGCCATTATCATCATTGATTAACTTTTTTTGTGTGTCTGTGTGGTCGATGAGCCATTTCAATATCTCTATGTAGGGGAAAATGGGGTTTCTCCTTGCCACCATGTGTAGATATGATCGTCAAATGTTTGGGAACACTTGGTCGTTGAGCGCCCTTATGTCTGAATCACTGTGTAGGACATATTTTGGGTATTCTTCTTGGTCAATCATGTTAAAGATATCCCCCCACTATCGGAGCACCATCTTGGACCTGGTGCTTGCCTTTGTATCTCCAAAGGCCAGAGGATGGATGAAAACCTTCTTCATTTTTGTCTTGACGATAAGGTTCTGCCTAGGGACGTATTCCAATTGTCTCACGATCCATGGAGAAGAGCCTTTTCCTGTCTCTGGTTCTTTTAGATTTGGTGCTCTCGGAGAGTGTTTGGTAGTTGGATTTCTTGGCAACATTGTTCTTGCAACTTAAGAAGAGTTTCAAAGACTGTGTAAAAACCAGATAAACACATATAAATTATAGCCAACAAATTTACAGACTCAGATACACACCTATGAAGCTTGCTAAAACCTGGTTATTTTGATAATCACAGGGTCAATACAGCCTTCGAGTTGCTTGTCTTTCTCCTTCGAATGCTCTTGAATTCTCTTACGTGAAGAATGATTTCGTTCACAAAGGTTCAAGAGATTTTAAACATGAAAGATCTTACCGTGTCGCATCAACCATTCAATTCGGGTTAGGAGGGAATTTTCAATAAATTTGCCGCGGAATCTATAGAACTTAAATTCATTGTTGGTTGACGACGAAGGCACGAGTGGTGATGTGGTATATCGGTGATTTTAAACAGTTGTTTTGATTGGTGCAAGAGGTAACAACTAATGCAGGATCGAGTATTAATTATCTCCTTAAATGCTCAAAATTCGATCATATCTAATGCTAAAACGTCCCGTCGTTTCACTCTTTTAGTGGGTGGATCAGGGATCATGGTTGTGCTACGAATGTTTTCATTGATATGCTTCTGCAAAACTCTTTGAAGTCGATCGATATTACTGTACAACGTTGACGTGACAAAGATGACTTGGAGGTGTGACTCAGACCTAGGGAACCAAGAATGAATCGGGATAGAACTAGACCATACGACCCTCTTACCTGGTAAAGATAGGTGGTGTCGAAGACCAGTGACTTAATTCTCTTGTATTAATCGGTGCTGGGACTTTCCTTAAGTTATTCGTTCTAAAAAAATCCTTAGCTTGCTGATGCCGAAAAAGTGTCCAGTATCGGTGATTGGCAATAAACCTATCAAAGAGCTTTCAGATCGACTCCCTTGAAAAAGTCCCAATGTCAAAAATGCATCGAGGATCGACGATCAGGGATATCTTTTATCGTGGTCAAAATGTTTGTTGTGATCCTTCTGGGTTTTCCCTGATTTCAATAAAGCACGTCGGGCATCATATATCGATGATATATTTTCGTTCTTCGTTAACTTCTATCATCCCTATATTTTATCAATGACAAAGGGGGATCATCTATCAATGATATCTTTATGAAAAAAATTAACGCAAAGAAAAACTTCTATCGATGCTGATGTAGATCGGCGCTTGATGATTGTGATTTTCCAAGTGGTTCCTTTTTCTTCTTTGAATTCCTTTCGATGTCGAACCTTAGCGCATTGGGTGAAGTGTTTGGTTGTCAATTCTTTATTTAGGTGTTAAGGTATTTTTAGTCATGGGGTTTCATAAGTTCAAGCAAACTTGAATAGGTGATGAGAGTCATGAAAATAAACAAAGACAAAACATTTCCCAAAATGAAATCGAATCAGATAGTGTAGACGATCAAGTGGTACCCAAAAAACTTAAAAATTTGATAAAGGATTTTTAGGGTGTGTTGAGTGCTCAACAAATGGTGACTTACTGGGCGAATGCAGAATATTTGTTCCTACCTTGGGCTCAGCTGATGCAAAACATGGTTAAGAACTTAACTAGTTTTTCATCAAAGCCTCTTTTATCCTTGCATTTGAAATTCCCTGGTTGTTGCATTCGGGTTTGCCTGTGGAGTTTCAACCTTTATTCCACCTTCGTTTCCTGTAACCCTGACTCACGCCCTATTTGAAAAGAGTTGAGTAAATCATTCATGGGCACCAAGACTTTTAGTTATCATCATTTACTTTCTACGGTGGTGCTTTGTTGCTAGCGAGCATCCATAGCCCCGATAAAGTCACCCCGACATCATAGACCTTTCTCCGCTGCGAGCGAACGTCCATATCCCCAACGGATTTATCTACATACCCTCTCCTACTGTGCACTCATTTGATAAATTTATTTTATTTTGGCAGAATTCCTTGAGTGAGTGGGAGAGGAGGACGTCTATTCTTTTCAAGATCAGATGTTTAAGGTGAATTTGTTGCTAAATTTGTCTCAAGGTACATGTAGTCCTTTCCATCTTTCCATCTTTCCTTTCATGTTTTTACCAGACCACCAGGTGGACACTTCATCACTTTGTCCAAGTTGTTCATCTGCATAGGTTAGATAAAGAACTCCTTTAAAACAACCACAGGTCTCCCAACGCTTCTTGTGTCGTACGTAAGCAATGAGTTAGGGAATTTTTTTGTCATATCGCATGAACTAAGGTCAACCAATGTCTTTCTAAACACAATATTCAAAAGAAAATAAGTAATATAAAAAGAAACAGAAACAAAAATGCACTCCGCAATCAACCTACCTAAAATAAAAACATCATGAAAACACACACACATTTTATTTATTTATTTTTTTAATTAAAATTTTGTTTTAGGTCTTGGCCATTCACCGGGAGGGCATCAGGTTCCCCCCTCATATTTTTCAACCGATATGTTCCTACCCCAATTTTATCGGCTACCTGAAAAGGTCTGAGCCATAGATCCTAAAACTTCGAATGTTTTCTCTTCGACTCATTTTCTCTGTCCCATTTTAGGACTAAGTTTCCTACTTCAAAATTCTTCTCTTTGGCCTTAAGATTATCAAACCACCTTTTAACTATCTGTTGATGAGATATGAACTTCGATTTTTCTTTCTCCCTCTCTTTTGCTAGCATGAGGAGAGTATCAATTATTTGTTGTATAACTGATGAGGGTTTCCCTCTAGAATCCTGAGCAAGATGGAGAGATGGAAGATATAGCTCGTTTTGGAGAATGGCTTCTTTTCTGTATACCAAAAAGTATGGGGAATTCCCTACAGCTTCCTTAGGTGTTACTCTATCATCCCATAAGTAATTATGAAGTGAAGTGTGCCAATTCCTCTAGTTGTCTGCAACTGTTTTCTTTAATATCCTCACTAGGTTCTTATTGTTTGATTCTGCCACTTTGTTCCCCTGTGGATAGTAGTTTACAGAGTATCTGATTATGATTCCTTTGTCTAGAGAAAACTCTATTAATAGGGTGGAATAAAAGTAAGCGACATTATCAAAAACAAGGATAGAAGGCATGTCAAACCTCGTAATCAGATGTTGTTCTATGAATTGGATCACCACCTTTTCGTTTACATGAGTCAGAGGGATGGCCTCTGCCCATTTCGTGAAATAGTCTGTGGAATTCAGTATGTATCTATGTTGTGTTGAATAACTCAGTGTAATTTCTCCTATGATATCTAAACCCCATTGCTCAAATGGCCTGGAAACGATCATAGGTTGGAGTGGGATAGCTGCTCTCTTTTCCCTCCCCACACTTATTTGACTAGTTTTACAGTTTCTAGCGAATGTGTGAGCATCCATGAACAAAGTAGGGAAATAATAGCTAGCTCTTAGTATTTTGTGAGAAGTGATGTTTCCTACAAAATGTCCACCTGCAGGACCATCATGGAGCTCCTTCAAAACCTTGTCTGCATCTTTATGTTCGAGACATCTTAAAAGTACCCCATCATAATTAACATAGAAGAGTACCGAATTTATGAGGCAATATTGTGTTGATTTTAACCTGAGGGCTCTCCTTTCCCTAGGATATAGGTTTTTTGGGCAAGTCCCATGATGCAAGAGATAAGTCAGTTTCTCATACCAAGACTCTTGCCCTGGGGAGATGTATGAAGCTTCACCACACCATAATTCAAATTCATTCTCCCATCCAGGGTATTCATTTACTTGGTCCTGGGCTTCATCTGCCAGATTGCATAATCCTTGTCCCTTAACCAATTTAGTAGGTTTTATATTTAGATCAAATTCTTGGACTACTGCCATCCAATTTCCTCTTCTTTCCCCCATCCAAGGATGATTTTAGGGGCTAAATTTCGCTCATGGGATAATTTTCCATGGTTTTTCCCAAAAAAATATTCGCTATTCTAAAAATGATTCACCCAAATTATATAGGATAAAATTATTTTACCTTTAAAATCGCCAAAATTTTATACAAACTATATAAAATCCTTAGAAATTTGAATATTTTTACAAAAATATCGCTAAACATTTTATAGTTGGGATATGAAGGACTAGTAATATTTGCCAAGGTTTCTACATTTAAAAATAAATTTCCATCCTTAAAATCATCCCTGCCCCCATCTCCTATTGAGTGAATAGGGATCAGACTGTAGGGTGAGGCACGATGACTTTGGTATGGTTCTTTAGGATGTAAGATTTGAAGTGTTTCACTGCCTTGTATACTGCATAAGCCTACTTGTCTATAGTAGGGTAATTTAGTTCAACCCCTTGGATATTAGTTCTCATAAATGAGACCAGGGGCTCGTTGTTTTCATCATCTTTCTGAGTCAATACTGCAACTAACGATTGGTTAGAGGAAAAAGTTTAGAGGAAGAAATCTTTGCTAAAGTCGAGACTTCCCAACACTGGGGCTTGAGATATTGCAGCCTTAATATTGTTGAAAGAACTTTTTCGTTCATCATCCCACTTAAATTAAGAATCTTTTCGAATCATTTTTTGTAAGGGTTTGATAGTTTCAGCGAAATCGGGGGTGAATTTCCTCACAAAATTGATTTTCCCAAAGAAAGATTGCATAGCCTTTTTGTTGTGGGGTAATGGAAGCTAAGATATAGCCCTAATCCATTCTAGGTCTATGTGAATTCCTTCTTGAGATATAATATGACCTAGCAATTTACCTTCCTCGACACCAAAGATAACTTTCTTAGGGTTTAAGGATATATCGTATTTCCTACACCTTTCGAAAATCTAGGTCAAGTGTTGGTAGTGATCTTCTTTGTTCTTTGAATACATAGTCACGCCATCCAAATAGACTACTACACATTTGTTGATTAATCTTGAAATGATATGTCCATGGCCCTCTAGAAGGTTTCCCCTGCATTGATTAACCCAAAGGGCATGCGTTTATAAGAAAAGGTTCCCCACTTGGTTTGGAAGGTAGTTTTCAAATGGTATTCCTCTGAAACTAGAACTTCATTGTAACCTGAAAAACCATTCAGTAGGGAGAAAATATCAATGCTAGACATGGTCTGCAAGAGTTTTTCCATTGGTGGCACTAGCTAGTTGTCCTTTTCTGAAGCTCTGTTGAGGTTTCTAAAATCTACACATAGGCAGATCTCCCCAGACTTTTTCCTCATAGGAACCAAATTTTCTACCCATGGAGAGTGTCTAACTTGGAAGATAATATTAGCATCTAGTAACTTCTTTAGCTCCTAACACATGAGAGGCTCTAGGGATGGGTGGTACCTTTGGAGCTTCTGTTGGAAGGGTTTCACTCTGGGATTTAACGATATTGTGTGTTGAATGATATGAGTATCATAATTTTTCAGATCTTGGTAGGACCATGCAAAGACATCTTGATATTGTATGAAAAGTTTGAGATAGGATTTACTTTCTTCTTTAGACATTGTCTTGCTGAGATTTATATTCTTGGGGTTTTCCGGGGTTCCTAGATTTGCAGTTTCATACATGGGACATGAACTCCCTGTCTTTGCGTTCGTTGACCGTTTGAATCTTTCCCTTAAGTCAAAAAGGTTTTCTAAATTGGCTACCCCTTTCGGTATCATGTGGGACCTCAGTTTTTTGGTCGGTTGATCTGTATGAGGATCGGTTTCTACTAATTGCTCCTGAAATACTTCATCGTCAATAGACAAGTCTTTAAAATTATCCTGATTGGTGAATTTTTTTATGATATGTTCATCTCCTTTAAAGACCTTACAATTAGAAATAGTTTTAGGCACCGACGGTTTGTAGAGTAGCTCCATAATGAATCGGGAGGCTTCATAGTCTTCTAGAGGGGATAACCTTGAGGCAACAGTGGCCAGAGAATAAACAAGAGTGTTCTTTGTTTTGGGGATCGTTGTGATGTTGGAGACTTCAAAAATGTTCTGTTAGTCTGTGCACCTCCTGTTGGTAATTCCTCAGGTGGGGAGAGTTGCAATGTATAATGTTCCTTACTTGTCTAACGATGATTTCAAAATATCCAAAAAACTTCAATTCTTTAATGTTTAAGTCTATGGATTTATTTTTCCCTTGTACTAGAGCTTCATACTCGGCGGTGTTGTTTGTGCATTCAAATTCTATCCAACAAGATAGGAAATTTCATTTACCTTTTGGATCAATAGGGATGCACCTTGCTCCTGACCCTTCTTGCGATTTAGTTCCATCAAAGTATAAGGTCCAAATTTGTGAGAAACAACCATCAACTTCCTTTTTTCTACCACTTTCCTCCTATTTGTTCCGTGTTTTCTAACACTGGTTTCTGACAGAAGAGGGTTTCGTCCATCGTCATTGGAAAATTTTCATGAAAACTCATTTCGAAGTTTTGAGTAAGAGGAACATCAGATGAGAGGGGGGAGAAATTCCCAAAATCAGAGTCATAGGAATAATTTCCTAGCACGGGGAAATCTGACGATGAGGGTTCATTATGGGTTTCTGTGTCGGTGACAATATGTTTTAGATATCTTTCCCTATCGATCTTGATCATATTCCCATCTCCCTTTAATGGTAGCCAATGGTGAGCCCAGTTTGTACTAAAGTATCCATTTAACTTCTCGGACCAATCTCGACTTAGTAGCAATCCATAAGCTTTTGGGATATCTACTAAAATGATGTCAATTACTTGGACAAATTTAGGGTGTGAACCCATTCTGATCATTACAACTCTTAGCTCTCCCATAACCTTCACCTGGGTTCTGTCTAGTTGTATCACATGTTTATCACTTTTGAGAGGGACTGCGTTTAATTTCTTACATATAGACAATGGCATAACATTAGAGTATGCTCCTAAGTCAACCAAACAGTTATGGAGTTTTCTGTTGATAACTTCAAATGTCAAAAGGAAAGGTGGGACAAAAGACTTTCCCTTGTTATCTTCAGAGAAGGCATTCACAGTTGGTTTATTTCTTAGATCCGAGAGGGTTGGATTTCTCCTTGGTTAGTGCTTGTCATAGGATTTTCTACTGACTCCAATGCTTGTAATAGAAAGTCCTTTTTTTTAGGGATTCTACACATGTCCATGACCAATATATTTTCCTTCAACTTTTTCAAATATTCTACTATGTTGTAGTCTAGCTTGGGCGATTCTCGTGTATGGATGTTTATAGAATTTCTTTGGGGAACAAAAGGTTCTTTTGGGTGATCGAGACTCATTCAGGAGCTGGTTTTCCTCCTGAATTTTGGGTCCCAGAAAGGTCGTTTGAGACAGATTGACCCCTACTTCGTGTTTGCACAACCAAGACCTCTGTGGGTGGTTCTTGAACCTCAAATGGGTCATCGGAAGTCATCAGTAGGTCAAGGTCCCATATCATCATGGTTGTTTCTTCTGGTGGATCAACATCTTCTTTCTCAACAATATTCATAACTGATTCAATTTATTGTTCGGTTACAGAAACCTCATATAGAAACCGGTTGGACATCAAATTCATGGCATGCACCCATTGTGGGCAGTCTCTTTCAGAGTGTTTCTCTTGGTGATAGGTACATAAAGAGTCGAATACTACATTTCCCAGGTCGATGTTTAAGTTGGTTGGGGGAGGTTCAATTTCTCTGAATGGTGGATTTCTTTTGAAAAAGGGTTTATATGGCCTCTGGCATTGGTTTCCTTCTCCTACACTTCTTTTCATGTCTATGATTTTGTTTGAAAACTTCTTAACCATGCGTTGTAGGTATTTTATGTCTCCACTTCCATTTTTGGGACCTTGTTCCATTTGTTTCCCTATGGTTCTAGTCAACAGGAGTCCTCTCCTAGAAGGAGGTTGAACTTCCTTCTTAAATAATGAGACCTGGCCTTCTTTACATTCCTTCATTTGGAATTCTATTATTTTGGCTTCTTCAAAATTCTGAGCTAAGGTTGTTTTGGCAGCCCTCTTCACAAACATGGAAATAGAAGCTTGGAGAGCATTAGCGTATACTTCGATTCACAACTCCTGAGTGGGTTTAGCTTCGGGTTGAAATTTGTTTAGGATAGTGGTGAACCATTGATTAAAGTCTTTAACCTTCTCCTTTGAACTCATGGTGGTGGAAAAACACTTGACCATCAAAGCTCCTGTAGTGGTTACTTCTGCAAATTTATCTAGAAAATCCTTTTGAAACTTCATCCAACTAGTTATGGACCCTACAGGTAAGTTAAAATACTAGGTGGAGGCCAAATTCTCAAAAGTATAGGGGAAAATACTACATACTACGTATTCATGTTGGACATTCATCATTCTGATAGCTAGTATGAATTTTTTGATATGCTCTTCAGGCAATCTTGAGGTTTCAGGGTCAAATTTAGGAAGTAACTTTTCTAGATGTCGAGGAAGGTTATGTACTCGCCCGGGGATGGCTGGAGAATCTCTGGCCAACCACGGTTGATTATTCTGAGGTGGGTTTCCCATTTCTTAATTATGATCATTGTTATCTCCCATGTCATCTGATCCTGAAACTGAGTGTTCTGAGTTAAACCCTTCCTTGTCGGAAAAATCGTCGGGCTCAGAGCAGTTACCAGCTGGTGTTTCGGGGATTATATTAAGAGGATGTTTGATTTTAGTGAGGGAGAAATCTATCAGGTCTTCTACTGTGTGAAGGAAAACCTGGTCGGGGATATCGACCACTAGTCTGCTTACTTTTTTTCTACGAGGAAGTAATAGAGCTAAGGGAAGTGCTCTGATTTGTCGGGTGTAAGCTCTTGTGATTCTTCTAAACTGGTTCAATTCCTCGTGAGGAAGAGTGTACGATATTTCAGGGAATATATGTTCTTCCTGTTGCTGGGTTGAGTTGATCATTTCAATAGTACTCAGCGTGTGTGGGATGTCTTGAGAATGACTAGCCATGCATGTGGGTTGTTTTGAATCTACAGGCTATGTGAAATATTATGTCAAAAATATTTTCAGCCATTCATTCTTCAGGCCCTCCTTCTAGCACCAATTTTGTTGAGGGGTCCTAAATCCCTTTAACTCAATAGTAGGAAACAAACCTGCCACCGAGGCCCAATTAGACTCTACAACATTTAATGGTGGAATGGTTCTCCAGATATTGCGATCTGTCCAATTAATCGGTGGTCTTTACGTAGTGATTGACAGGATGTCTTCTTGTGAAAGCTCTTCCTTCAGTTTGAACATTCTCTTTTTGTAGTTTCTCTTATAGGTGGGACTGATACAAGATAAATGCTGGTATAAACCAGCTGGGTAACAAAGGGAAATGCTTAACTACTGAAGAAGGTTGAGTTTGGGATAACCCTCATGCTCAAGTATGCAGACAATGATTCTTACACCTATGAGAATCCTAGTAATAATACGCTAACCTGTTGGTGTTCCAATCATTGACTGAGGTACAATTATCAGAAGAAAACATACATGTAATAAAAAATGGAAAAAAATAGTTTCCTTAGCTCTAGTCATTGATCACACATTAACACAACGATTTACTTTTCATCATTAGAGACAATAACTATAAAAATATTGAATTAGATAACTTATCAATAGATGCATAGGCTCTTACTCGTTACAACATCCATTCATGAGATAAAATCATAATTAATTCTTCTTCAGATCCAATCATACACGCTTTTGATGAAAAAGTGAACATAAACTTGTCTCTGGTCCTAAAGAGGACTTCTCAATTAAGGTAGCTCCGAAATAGTTGTTTACAACTCCAAAAATTATGGCCTTTGAAAAAACCATCGACCTCTTCTAACAGGTCGATCCCCTTATTTATAACATATTATTAACTAAAAATAACCATCAAAAGTGCAAGATAAGTAAAACAAAACATCGCCACATGGTTCTTTCATCTCTGAGTCTTCTAAGAGTCATCAAATGGTTTCACTTGAGTGGATGACTCTTCTCATACTCCGACCATTTAATGAAGAGATCCTCGCATGTGTTGGCATACATGAATCTATGTTGGTCCATCGGGGCCGAAAGGATCTACTTTATCTCCACTGCCCATGCCCAATACTTGACTACTCTAGCACTTAACTGTTGTAACACTGTCTGAGCCTTGATCGGGTGCTCCATGAACTGTTGTACTTGACCTAGCTCCATGTTTGCCACCTTTTCTATCTCCATAGCCCACGATGAGTCTTGTTTGACATGTAGTTTGACTATGTCATGCAAGTCGACAAAGTCATCGGGTGTGCCAAATTATGGAAGGCTGATGTCTCTCATCGCCCGATTGATCTTGGTCCAACTCTTTTCACACTCGGCCCATTTCTGTTGGATTTCCTAATGAGGTTATGTTGAGTTGAGAAAAAGTTACAAATATTATCCTTAGTACTGTGGTTTGTGATATATTCTTTGTTGAATTTTCAAATAATTTGAAGTAATTAGGAAAGAAAATGGTTAGAAAGTCTTTTAGGAATATTATTGAATGATATTAGATATTTTCTAAATTTTGGTTTGAATTGTTTTGATTTTATTGCAGAAATGGACAATTGTTGTTAACTCAAGATAATTAAGAATATCATGAAGATGCACAGGCCATTGGAGATCGAAGAAATCAGGCACAAAATAGTTTAAAGGAATATTGACTCTCTATCTTGTAATCTTCATAAATAGTAAAAGAAATCCTGAGGATCTCTTGATCCTCATGATGGCTTAATTTACTTATTTCATTGTAATATATAAAGGATAGTGAACAAGAGAGAGAGGACAGAAGGAATTTAACCAAACATTCGGATCTCTTAATTGTGACATTCCGTACATCAATCCATTGTAAATGGTTTATCAGTTGTGGAATTAATGAAAGCTTCAAGTGTTTTGATCATCCCTGTGTACTGAGTTTTTAGTAGCGGTATCTTCTTAAGACCGTGGGACTAGTCGGAAGGAGTTACTGTCTCACCTGTAAACATATCGATTCTATTTTAGTTATGCGATTCAAATTTTGTTTCAAACAGTTAGATAGACTTGATAATGTGTTGATCATTTTATGAATTGGTTATGTTGTTCATATGCAGAGAATAAATGTGCCCTTTGAAGATTGTCGATTGTTGTTCCGTTTCCAATTGTTGTTAGTTTATCGCTTGTGAATTCCTTTCATTTTTGCATACGATGTTCCTTTTAACAAATTCACATTTGTTGTTCCTTTTGTTTAATTCAAATTTGTTTTTTCTTATTAAATATTTATTAATTCATTGTTCCTTTCCAATAGGTTAAATAATCATTGAGAGATTGATTCATTAAGTGTTTTCGTAGATTAAATTACTATTTCTTAGATAAATGAATTCAACAAGTTGATTGATGTTTTGATTCGTGGTCTGTTATTGTTCAGATTACGATTATGTTGAGTGAGTTATTAGTTTAAGAAGTTTTTAATGAATGCGTGAAGAACTTGATTATTGCAGTAATTTAGATAGACTCATATTTTCTTTATTTGAATTATCTACATGATTTAAACCTCTAAAACTATTTTCATAGACTTTGCTGACATTATTGAAAGAGAAGACGAATCCTCGGTTGATAAATTAATGTCATACTAAGGTTGTTTTTAGGAAATATTTAAATTCCAACTGATTCTTCGGCCATTTTCACCCAATATTCGACCAACTTCTTTATGCGGTCGATGTTGCTATCCCTTAGTACCTGAATGTCGTGCTCTTCGACGTCTCATCCCTGTTGAATTGCACTGATGTAATCAATGATTTCCACTATTTGGTGTTCTTTCTCATACCATATTTCCATATCCTTGCATGTCGTCAGTGCCATGAGGGTGTCTTCTTGGAAATAAACTATTCCTGCAGTGAAAAGGTGTTGCTCATTCCTAAATTTACTCTAGGCATCCTGGAATTCGCTTCTCAAGAACATTGTGGCCTGTGTGGAGTCATGATAATATTTTTCCAAATGGCATAGATGCTCCAAATCATTCAGCACAGAAGCTAGATCCTCTTCATCCTTCCTCTCTCTATCCAGGGTGGCATATGTGATTACCATCCCTACGCCGATAAGCTCGGATGTCTTGGCATGCTCCATGCTAATCAATTTTTCCTCTGTGGTGATGAGGATGGAG
This sequence comes from Picea glauca, assembly GCA_000966675.3. NCBI lineage: Eukaryota > Viridiplantae > Streptophyta > Pinopsida > Pinales > Pinaceae > Picea > Picea glauca. The sequence goes on from JZKD02S0181152.1 coordinate 77,874, forward strand.
TTGTCTAGAGTAAGCCTCCTCTTCTTTATGGTTCTGTTCATGATGGATTTCCTCTTTCGTTTATAGGTGATGGATTGTATATTAGTGACCTCATCCACAAGTTCAAGGATTTGTTTCTCTCCCCAAGTAAGCGTGTTTTCCAAGCTCCCGATGGTGTAAATTTGTTCAATGTTGGGTTCTTGAACCTCTTTTGTGTGTTCTGAAAGTTTGACCTTTGGTTTTTTCTCATCGAGAGGTAAAGTACCAGCTGAAATTGATGCATTAGGGGCAAGCTCGATACTTAATAATCGACCATTGAGATGTCAGTTTCCTGTTGTGGAATTTCTTCATCTTGTTTGCTCCACCCTAGCTCATCCTTCAGTCTATCCACTTAGGTCTCCAGTGCATCGAGTAGCTTAGTGTCTAAGACACTTTCGACCTCCTGGTCACTCTGTGGAGGGCTTTGAATTTGAGCATCGGGAGCTAGGGAAGATGATTTCTTGGGTTCCTTTTCCCTAGTGTGATCTGTACCAAAGTCACCAGGGAAGCCTCTGAACTCTCCTCATCATCATAGATCGTTATTAAGTTGTGTAAGGGGTTTGGTGCACTTGATATCCCTAATTTCCTCACTATCTCTGGATGAGGTGAAACGTCCCCTAGTGATCCGGCCTATGGCATTGAAACTTCAAGGTAATCTAACCTGATGATCTCTTCAATTTTTATTGTCTCTGGGTCACTTGGACCTACCCGTCTTTCTATTGGGTTTTTTGTAGGGACCCTTGCCATTTATATGAGGTCTGGTTCATTATAAAGCTAATCAATTAATCTTTGTTCCCATTCCATTAGGATCATTCCCCTTGACTCTGCCTTTGGTGTCATAAACAATCCCCTATTTTGCACCTTTGTTTCCTTTGTTGCTCATATTTCTTCCCTGGCTGTGAGGACCTCTTGAGCCGACTGCTCTATTGTTTCCGCCTACACATCCATGCTCATGGCCTTGAACCTGGTCAATTTTAGGTTGGACATCCTTTTCACCACCTCATCCCAGTCCCGTGTGTTATCTTTGAAGACTTCCTCTTTGAACTTGTCATGACCATACGACCATCAGGACGATACCTGTGAAGCATGTTGTAGGACCAAGCCCTTTGGATCATTCTTGCGAAATCGTCTCGTTGAAAATATGAATTCAAGTTGGCTCAACCCTTCTTGTTTGGCCTGAGCAGTATCCTTTAGCAAATAGAACCCTACATAAAAACCATAGGGTATGAAAGACCATTTCTTGTCTTTGACCAGGGTGGCATTGTAGCCTTGCAAGATGGTATGATAACATATTTCTCCTATGAAGAGCCAGTCTGGGACATGATATGGTGGGAGATGTGGTGCTCTGGTGTCCTCAAGCATCCTAATGTAGGTGGTGTGCTCATCCAAATACCAATGGCCTACCTTGGATATCATTTTATTGGTTTTCGTAAATAGCCTTGGGTATTCCTTCTTAAAAAGAATAAAATAAATTTGGGTGATGAATTCATCGTAGATGAGGGAGTAATATTTCTTATACCTATTTTCCCATGGAAAGATGAAGTAGACGTGGACCGAGATCTCTACAACATGCCAGCTCAGATTCATGCCGGCAAAGACATTCCTATCACACATGACATCAAGCAGGTATGAAGCCATTTAAAAATTTGGTGCTTCCCCTTCCTTCGGCATCTGAGTCTGCTGCACACATATGCTTAGTTTCTTGGAGATTATTGCTCCCCAGTTGAAGTTGCACCCTGTGATCTCAATTGTGTATGCCAAAGGCATCCATCCGTCGGAAAAATTGGAGCAATCTTTCTCTCCATATAACCAACAGATGAGAGTCATCAAATAGATGTATGGCTCCCTCAAGTTAACCATCCCATACCAACCATTTCTCCGGTTGGTAAACTTCTTGTCCTCTCTCCACCATGAGACCATCACCCAGTTGGTGTCCTGGTGTTCATATAACTTCACCACGAAGTATGTGTTTAGTTGCTCCTCCGGGTCTCTGATTTTGTAATGTTTCTCAACTTCTACTAGGAGAAAAAATCTGACACACCAACCATTTTCATCGTTGATTAAAAATTTATGTGTGTCTGTGTGGTCGATGATCCATTTCAGGACGTCTGTGCAGGGGAAAATGGGGGTTTTGCTTGCCACCATGTGTAGATACGACCGTTGAATGTTCGGGAATACCTAGTCATCGAGCACCCTTACGTCTAGATCATTGTGTGGGAAATATTATGGGTATTCTTCTCGGTTGATATTGTTAAAGAGATACCCCCACTATGGGAGAACCATATTGGACCCGATGCTTGCCTCTATATTTCCAAAGGTTGGAGGCTGGATGAAAACCTTCTTCATTATTGTCTTGACGACAAGCTCTGGCCTAGGGACATATTCAAATTGCCTTACGATCCCTGGAGAAGAGCCTTTGCCTGTCTCTGGTTCTTTTAGATTTTGTGCTCTTTGCCAGTGTCTAGTGGTTGGATTTCTCAGTGGCATTGTTCCTAAAACTTAAGAAGAATTTCAGAGACTGTGTAAAAACCAGATAAACACATATAAATTATAGCCAACGAATTTACAGACTCGGATACATACTAGCTTGCTAAAACCTAGTTATTTTGATAATCACGGGGTTGATATAGCCTTCGAGTTTCTTGACTTGCTCCTTCAAATGCTCTGGAATTATCTTACGCGCATAATGATTTCGTTCACAATGGCTCAAGAGATTTTAAACAAGAAATATCTTACCATGTCCCATCAACCATTCAATTCGGGTTATGAGTGAATTTTCAATAAATCTGTCGCCCAATATCTAGAACTTAAATTCATCATGGGTTGACGACGAAGGCATGAGTGGTGATGTGGTCTATCGGTGATTTTAAACAGTTGTTTTGATTGTCTCACGAGGTAGAAACTAAAGCAGGATCGAGTATTAATTAGCTCCTTAAATGCTCAAAATCTGATCCTATCTAATGCTAAAACGTCCTGTCGTGTCACTCTTTTAGTGGGTGAATCGGGGATCGGGGTTGTGCGACAAAGGTTTTCATTAATATCCTTCTGAAAAAATCTTCGATGTTGATCGATCTTACCGTACAATGCTGATGTGGAAAAGGTGACTCAGAGGTGTGACTTGGACCTAGGGAACCAAGAATGACTTGGGATAAAACTAGACCATACGACTCTCTTACATGGTAAAGATAGGTGGCATTGAAGACCAGTGACTTAATTCACTTGTATTAATCGGAGTTGGGACTTTCCTTAAGATATTTGTTCTAAAACAAACCTTAGCTTGTCTGTGCCGAAAAAGTGTCCAGGATCAGCGATCGACGATAAACCTATCAAAGCACTTTCAGATCGACTCCCTTGAAAATGTATCGATGTCGAAAATGCATCAAGGATCGACGATCGGGGATAAATTTTAACATGGTCAAAATGTTTGTTGTGATCCTTTTGGTTTTTCCCTAATTTTGATAAAGCGCTTCAAGCATCGACTATCGACGATATACTTTCGTTCATTGTTAATGTATGTCCTCCCCATCTTTTACCGATGCCAAAGGGGAATCGACTATCAGTGATATCTTTATGCGAAAAACTTAACTCAAACCAAAATTTCCTTTTGCCTATGCCGATGGAGATCGACACTCGACGACTGTGGTTTTTTGAGTGGTTCCTTTTTCTTCTTTGAACTCCTTCTGATGTTGAACTTGAGCGCATTGGGTGAAGTGTTTGGTTGTTTATTCTTTATTCAAGTGTTAAGTTCTTTTTATTCATGGAGTTTCATAAGTTCAAGAAAAATTGAATAGGTGATGAGAGTCATGAAAATAAACAAAGAAAAAAAAAATCCCAAAATGAAATCGAATCAGATAGTGCAGAGGATCAAGTGGTACCCTAAAAAGTTAAAAATATATAAAGGCTTTTTAGGGTGTGTTGAGTGCTCAACAGATCCCAGGAATGTGCAAGTACCTGATATAAAAGGAGAACAAGCAGTTGAAGGGACAGAGCTTGAATCTTCCACATATATACATCCTATAAAGATGTGAAAGGTAAACATTGGGATGACAGAGAATCCCAAGTTTGCATAGATAGGATATTATTAAAATGATGAGACCATTGAGAAGATTGCATATTTACTGTGAGAATACCAAGACCTATTCCCAATGAAATTTTCATAGATGAATTGAATAGCAGGAGACTTAGGAGAGATGAAGATCCCACTAAAACCAAGAACTAAGCCAATGCGATAGAGGCCTTATAGGTTAAACCCAAGGTACAAGGAGAAGGTGAAGGCTGAAATAGACAGGATGTTGGACACAAGAATCATTAAACTAGTAAAATAATATGAGTGGATTATCCCAATGGTGGTGAAGGCTGAAAAGAAGAAAGGAGGAATCAGGATTTGCGTGGATCTAAGGAAGCTGAATGATGCATGCTTACATGACCCATTCCCAACACCATTCACGGATGAGGTACCAGAGAGCATAGGAGGCCATGAAATTTGTTCTTTTACAAATGTATTCTTTGGGTACCATCAAATAAGAATCACATAGGAGGATCAACCAAGGGCCACTTTTTCAATGGAGTGGGGGAGTTAGCAGTATACAACTATGCCATTTGAATTGAATAATTCCTCTATGGTGTTTTCCAAGGTAGTAGTTGCATCATTCAAGTAGTTCATCCATAAATTCCTTGAAGTTTTCTTGGACTATTGGACCATGTTCAGTCTACTAAAGGATCATATATAATTTCTTAGGCTCGTGTTGGATTGGTGTAGGCAGTGTCAAATTTCACTGAACTTAAAGAAGTGTATTTTTTGCACACTATTTGGAATTCTGTTGGGACATGTAGTGGGAAAAAAGGGACTATTAGTATATCCAGCTAATATCACAGTCATTTTAGAGTTAGAAACCCCTACATCAGTAAAACAACTGATGGTAATGTTGGGTCATATATATTATTAATTTTTTTTTATCAAAGGGTATGCACATATCAAAAAACCCATGAAAAAATTACTGAAGAAGGAAGAAAAGTTTCAACGGAATGAGGACTATCAGAAGGGGTTAGACACCTTGAAACATAAATTGGTAACCATCTGATTTTGATCTTTCTAGATTGGGACAAAGAGTTCCATGTACATGTAGATGCATCATCCATAACATTGGGTGCAATACTATCCCAACCAGGGGAAGGAAACATAGATCACCATAACTATACAAAGAACAATAGGATTTTGTCTATAGCAAAGAAGAACTATACAACCACAGAACGAGAGGGATTGGCAATGGTATATGTGTTGCAGAAGTTTAGGAATTATTTATTGGGGTCTCACTTTAATATGTATATAAACCATTTTGCATTAAAGTACTTAGTCAAGAAGCCAGTGTTGGGGGGAAGAATATGCAGATGGCTATTATTATTTCAATAATATGACTTTGACATTGTAGTAAAACCAAGGAAGCTAAATGCAGGACCTTATTATATATCACGCATGTTGACAAGTGAAGATGTAGGAAATTTAGATGATAGCTTCCCAGATGCACAGTTATTTGCGGTAAAGATGGTGGATGATTACTTCTCGAGTATTATGAAGTGTCTAAGTACAGGGATGGCTCCATCCGAGATGACAGTCATGCATAAGAAGAAACTAGTGGTGAAAGAAACAGATTATCTGTTGATTGCAGGGAATCTATACAAGTTGGGTGCATATGGAATACTGGTACATTGTGTGTTGGAACAAAAAAGGTTGATGATACTTGAAGAAGCACATGATGGAATTGTTGGAGGACATTATGCAGGGAGAGAAATTGCAAAAACGATTTTGTGCATAGGGATTTGATGGAATACACTTCACAAAGATGTAAAGGAGTATTGTCAGTCATGTGATGTATGCTAAAGAGTGGTAAAGCCATCTAGGAGTGATGAAATTCCTTTGAATCCACAGGTTATGTTACAAGCATTTGAGAAATGGGCCATAGACTTTGTCGGGCCAATCAACCCATAAGAAATAATATCAGGGGAGAGGTACATCATCACTGTGACAAAGTATTTGACAAGGTGGGAAAAAGTAGCCCGAGTTATAGATTGTACTGCAGAGACTGTTGCACGGTTTCTATTCGATAATATAGTCAAAAGGTTTGGATGTCCGCACATATTACTCAGTGATAAAGGTACACACTTTTTGAACTTGCAACATTGGCTGAGGAGTTCTAGATTCATCATCAAAAGAGTACAAAATATCACCTTCAGGCCAATGGAACAGTGGAAATTTTTAATAAAATATTGGAGAATGCCTTGACAAATATTTGCAATGTAGGGAGAGACAATTGGGACTTAAGAGTTCCTGCATTATTATGGACTTACAATACTACAAGTAAGAAGCTGACAGGACATGCACCTTTTAGGTTGGTCTATGGGAAAGAAGCAGTAATGCCAATGGATTTTATTCTACCTAGCCTACGCATTACAACAATCACTGAGCTATCAGACATTGGCATGATAGAGGAGAGATTGGAACAGTTAGTACAAATTTAGGAAGAGCAGTTAGTCATAGGATTCCATTAGCAGTTTTAGAAATCAAGAGAGAAGGCTTGGCATGATCGACACATTAAAAAAAAACGTTTTGAAGTAGGATATATAGTACTACTTTATGACAACAAGTTTATGCAGCATCCAGGAAAGTTTAGAATGCACTGGTTAGGACTGTATGTGATTTAGCAAGTAACAAAGACAAGTGTTGCACAGTTGGAAACCCTGAATGGAGAAGTATTTGAAGGAATGGTGAATGGAATTTAAATGAAACTCTATAGAGATGACCGATAGTATACACAGCAATCTGGGATGCACCAAAACACATGTATTATAGTATTTGTATCATAGTAGGAAATAAAAAGGAAGAAAATCAAATAAAAAATAGATATAGGAAAAATAAAAAGAGTGTTCGAGTACCAAGGCATGATAACTTGCACAAAAGGAATAACCACCGAACATCAGAATAACATTGTGCCAAGGTAAGAGACAAGACATACTGTGAAGTACACAGATGAAACAGTAAATAACCAGTGCACAAATTGGCAATGAAAATATTGGAAATGGCTAGTCCAGGAGTTCTTCATAGAAGTAGAATGGCACCATCGAGAGTTGGAGGGCCATTTGCGACAACAAAAAAACAAGTGAAATGACTAGTAGCATCACCAGAGGTTGAGGAGGTAGCCATAACTTCATCTTTGGTGCCACTGATAGTTTTTCATAGAGACTACTTACCAGCAAGGATGAATGATGCGCTGTTGATAAATGTACCAGCTAATGGAAAATACCCATTTTCGATAGCACCAGTTCTGGATGGTGTAATTAGTGATGAAGATATTCTCGAGAATATTTCCAACCTTAAGTTTATGGACCATGATATCGCAGATGCACAGAAATTACCTGAGTTAGACAAGGATCAATATTTATGCACTAGGAGCGTCCTGGGAACAATATAAATCCTTGTAGAGCCACATGAATGGGTGTCACGATTGGAGAAAGTAGGACTACTAAATTTGTTATAAATTCTACGTTTCAGATGAAGTACAAAAATTAATGCTTGCGTAAAGGTGTTACTAAGTTGTGTTCACGGGGGGACACTCTAGATATATCCCCCAGTATCGATTGATACTGCACTAATTTCACATATTACAGGCTTGTCCAAATCAGGAGAAGACCTGAGAATGTTTTTCAACAAGATGGGAGAGCGAGCCCTCTCTGCGTCAATGAAAGAAAATTTTGACACATTCATGGGAAAGAGGGGCCTGGATGTAAAAAGAATCAATGAGGTTTGAGACATAGGTATTGACTTTCAAACTATTGCACAAATGTCACAAAGATGAAGTACCAACTTCAGTCATCTCAGTCACAGAGAAATGTATTGAAGGAGTTCAAATGAATTGGGCTACCTTTTTGGTCAACCAATTTTTACAGGATTTCACGTAGGCCCGGGAGAAGGGAATTGAATTTCATTACGCATGGTTTCTCATTCTTAATGCATTGGTCGGGTGGAAAGAACTAGGGTATTACCAATGCATGTGCACTTCAAGTAGCAACCCTTTTGCTGCAAGGTATGACAATTTATGGCACACATCGATTAAGAGAAGACAAAACAACAGTAACACTGCATTTTTTGCCTATTTGGAGAGAATTACCTCGTTAGTTTCACAGACACCGTGCATATCATAAGAAACAATAGCATCATACAAGGATATCACATGATTTAGGGCTGACATGCACCATATGTATGTGCAATCCAAGAAGGATAATATGCAAAAATGGTTTCCCTAGTTACAAGTTGACAACAAAATATCTGAAATTGATTGTCAATGACTGGAAGGAAGATTGGCAGAGCCCAACATAAAATACAGGGCCATCAAAAGAGGAATAAGAACAAGAAAAAAGTGATGAGGAACATGGTGATGAGAAAGAAAGGGATCAGATGAATGGTGTAGGAAATCTTCCTAACACATCTAAAATACTTGAAGAAGGAGTAAAAAGGAAGGATAAGGGGGAAGAACAAGTAGGAGGGGCACACAAGAAGTCCAAGACATAGAGGCAGACCACATTTTATATTTTAACTAATGATGATATGGACAAAATTGGTTAACAGATATGGGATATGTTGGCACAGGGCAGACCCAGGGTTTAGCTCCAAGAGCGCACCAACAAGCCCTAACTACTAGCCCTTTCGGCAACACCTGTGAAGCAGATGCAGTCTCACCCGAAGCAGTTATGAGGGGGTTGCAGGCTAGAGATGTCTACAACCAAGGGGAATATCAAGTGGATCTAACACAATAACAACACAACATTCATATATCACTTATCAACGTGGATCTACTATGCACATATACTTATCAGATATAAAAAAGTAATGCAATCATAGTGTATCAATGATAGAGGAAAAATACCAATCACACACAACACAAAATATACGTGGTTCACCCTCTCTCTAGGGCTACGTCCAAAGAACTGTGCTTTATAATATATTAAGACAAAGCATACAGTTCTTGTCTGCGATCTTAGCTAGCACATCCTCTTTCTTCTCTTCTCTTTCTCTCCCCTCCCTGCACACCCAGCTGCAGGATCGATCTTCGCACCCAGTTGAAGATCTTACAATACCAGAAGGCTCTCACACTCAACACTTCTCCCTCACACAACAATAATTTCTCACAACAACAATACCACTAGATCGACAACAATATCGTACCCCCCAAAAGTAGGTCCTCATGACCTTTATTTATACATTACAATAGCTCACCGACATCCTTAGGATGAAACCTAGGTGTCCAAAACCCTAGATACCAAAACCCTAGGTGTCTAAAACCCTAGGTCAACTTGACCTGTATTTTCAGGGCTTCGCCAACCTGTCTTTCCTTCCTTCTCACGCGGTGCTTTAAGGCGTCCAATGGTGTATTTCTCCACTTTATGAGTTGTACATGATCCTTCTTTCTTGTTGATCTGTCATCCTCGATATCCTCTTTCAACAACTTACTTCTTTCTGTCATTTCTTCTCTTTTTTTCACTTCGACCCAGTAACAATCACTGTGTCTTCCGTGAAGTTCGCATTCTCCTTTTTCTTCCTTGATCTTCACGTACTTCCATACCCAAGGGCTAACAGGCCCCCAACACTCACATGTGACTCGTATCAAGGCACTTTAGATCTCAGCTTCCTGTTTTACTTCGATTTTAGACTGCGCAGTACAGCGTCTGCTTTCTGTTCTATGCCTCCTTTTCCTCCTTGTGCAGACTATCTTTTCTGTGTCTGGTGCCCAGTTTCAACTGCACCTGGTACCTAGACCCTTTTCTTCTTGCATTTACTGGGAACTGTGGGGTAGTGGGTTTTCATAGTACAATTTGAACCGGTTCCCCTTCACTAATCCTTCCTTCCACTCCCCATTCAGAGTCTTCAATTGCGCAGCTCCTCCCTCTGTAGCATAAGCGATATCATATAGCCCTAGCCAATGCGTTTTGAACTTCCCAGGATGTTTTATGAACTTACTGTCATATATCAGGACTAGATGACCTTGTTTAAATGCCTTCTTCCTGATGTGTCTTTCATGATAGGCCTTCTCTCTTTCCTTCTAAACTTCTTGATGGAATCCTACAATAAACCAGTCTTCCTCCAATTCAACCAACTGTGCAAGCCTCTCTTGAACAACATCAGGGTCATCCAAATCTGTAAAGGCAACAATTCTCAAGCTTGGTACCAAATATTCCATTGGAACAATAGCTTCAAGACCATATACCAACTTAAAAGGTGTCTGCATTGTCATCTTTTTACAAGTGGTTCTATAGGCCCATAATACTGCTAGTACTCTTAGATCCCAATCATACCTGTTCACATTGCAAATCTTCGTCAGCATTGTTTCCAAGATCTTGTTGAATACTCAACGATCCCATTTTCTTGTGGATGCTATGGTGTGCTCTTCTGATGGTGGACTGCAAATTCTTCAGACAGGGCTTCAACTGTCTTATTAATTAAATGTGTACCTTGATCACTCATAAGGATCTTTGGGCATCCAAACCTAGTTATGATGTCATCAAATATGAAGTGTGTAGCTTTAGTTGCACTACATTCCTTAACTGCTCTTGCTTCGACCCATCTAGTCAAGTATTCTATTGCTGTAATTATGTACCTTGCTTGTGTACTCTTTCCTGGTAGGTTTATAGGTCCAACGAAGTCAATGGCCCATTTCTAAAATGCTTGTAGGGTCAGTTGTGGTGCTTGTGTAATTTCATCTCTTTTGGAAGGTTTCCCAACTCTTTGGCACACATTGCAAGCTCCGTAATAGTCTTTAGCATCTCTGTGTAAGGTAGGCCACCAAAGGCCAACTCTAAGAACCTTCTGCGTAGTTGCTTTTCCTACATAATGTCCTCCTACAATGCCTTCATGAGATTTTGCGAGGATCAGTGGTCGTTCTACCTCCATAACACATCTTTTTAATATCTCATCAGGTCCCATCTTGTATAGATGTCCAACTATAAGTGAGAAGTCTACAACACACACTACTAGTTGTTTCTTCTGAGGAATTGTGTACTCACTAGGTGTCATTCCTGTTGATAGGAACTAGACTATCTTAGCGAAGTTATCATTGATATTTCTAATGTCCAGTAGCTATGCATCCAGTAGTGCATCCTCCAAACTGGTCGACTCTTCATCATGTTCCAACCTTGACAAGTGATCGAAACCTTTGTTCATTCTCCCTGGATTTACTATGATCTCAAAACCATATTCCTGAAATAGCAGAATCCATCTACATATCCTTCCCCCCAACAATGGCTTGTTGACTAGGTATTTCAGTGCAGAGTGATCAAAAAACATTTTAAAGTGTCCTCCCAACAAGTAGTGGCAAAATTTATGCAATGCGTATACCATGGCTAACCCTTCTCGCTCAATGGTGGTGTAATTGATCTTAGAAGTTGATAGCTTCCTACTAGCAAAGGATAACGGGTGGTCAATATCTCCTCCTCTGGGTTGTGCTAACATAGCTCCTAAAGAAATGGAAGACACATCGACATGCAAATGAAATTCCTTGGTCCATTCTGGGAAAACCAGAATAGGCTCAATAACCATTTTCTATTTCAGTGTGTTGAAGCTCTGCTGGCATTCTTCTGTCCGACTAAACTGACAATATTTTTTCAACAGCTTCTCCATGGGTGTTGTAATCTGAGAATATCCTTTAATGAATTTCCTATAGTATCATGTGTGTCCCAACGTAGTGCGCAACTGTTTGACTAAAGTAGGAGGGGGTAGATCAACTATAATGGCAATTTTGGATGGATCTACCAAAAATCCTTGCTTACATACAATATGACCTAAAAACACTCCCAATGGTGAAAATAAAATGCATTTCTTCAAGTTCAAGGAAATTTGACACTCCTTGCATTTATACAACATTAGCCTTAGACATTCAATATGATTCTTTAATAAACTAAAAACAGTCCAATCATCAAAATATGCTTCTAGAAATTTATGCAGAAATTCCTTGAATGCTTCGACCACCACCCTGGAAAACATGGTTGGGGCATTCTTCAATCCAAATGGCATCACTGTATACTGATAGGACCCCCATTCTATTGCAAATCTGGCCTTATGGCGATCTTTCTTGGCAATCCGGATCTGATGGTATCCTGAAAATCCATCTATAAAAGAATATGCTTCTTGGCTTCCCACATTATCTAACACTTCATCAGTGAATGGTGTAGGGAAGGGGTCATGTAAAAAAGAATCATTCATCTTCCTGAGATATACACATATCTTTATCTCTCTTGTCTTGTTGTCTTGTACCACCATAGGGCTAATCCATTCTGACTCTTCGACAGGTTCTATAATCCCTGCTTCTAGCATTCTGTCGATCTCAATCTTCACTTTATCCTTATATTTAGGGTTCAGTCTGTACGGTCTCTGTTTGAATGGTCTATCACCTGGATTTAAAGGGATCCTCATCTCTCCCATAGGTCCTTTAATGCCCTTCATATCAATGAACTTGGTTGGAAACAAGTCATGATATTCATGCAGAAGCACTGTAATCTTGTCAATGGTAGCAACATACCAATAATATCCAACATTTGCAAAATTAGGTGTCTGCTCTGATCCAATATTGAATTTCTTAATATTGATCGGTTGTTCAATAAATGGTAACTCGACTCTTGGTCCTTCTACATCTCTCTAGCCTTTTTTTTCTATGATTTTCACCTTCCTCAGATCATCGTCTTCATCAGTGTTGATGTTGTAACAGCCTTGCAGTTTTTGTAGAGGTGCAGTCCATTCGTCCTTGTCTTTCTCTAAAGGGAGGCTAGAGGCCTCCTTAAATACTTTTTGTCTGACAATATGTAGTGCTTGATCTACTGAAGGATATTGGCTTTCAAATATGAAGGTGTTTACAAAATTGTGAATCATACCTTTCCAATCTGTAGTGATGAGGCGCAACTCTGCCTGAAGGTACCAGTTGATAGGTGTTGTGTCTAGTGTGTTGATTAATTTGTGTACCCATTGTTCTTGAGGAACATTTCTCCAGGCTTCCTTGCAGCTTCGCACATGGTCCTTTGGACAACTTCGACCTATGTAGCGAACTTCACAACCTTCTACTTGTGTTGAGAACCATGCTGTCATCAAGGTATGACATTGTACCTAGTCTGCAATGTTATTTTTGTGTGCCCCCCACCATCTTGCTGGGGTTGATTTCAAGGCCTCATCCATTGCCAAAAATCTTTGTTGTATTGGTAAAATTTCTTCAAAGTTCGAAAAAAAGGTTTCTAAAGGATTTAGACCATCAAAGGTGGGTAAGTTACTTACGGTTGTGACAATCCAATGAACTTATCTGGTTAATCTAGCACATATTCTTGTAGATACTTCATACATTTTATTCTGCCAATTATCTGGTGATTCTTCTGAGTCTGATGAGCATACGTTGTCACTTCGCTAGCTTAATTTTCCATCGACTGTGGGATTAATGTAATCCTGTTGTCTAGCTATTAATTTGTATATATTTTCTACTGCATATGCGTGGTCTTCTTCTCTAATAGGTCCTGTGTATTGTTGACCTTCATCTGGATCTAAAGGTGCGATGACCCTAAGGCCATCTCCTTCAAAAGTCATACATCTCTTCTTTAAATCAACCATAGTGGAATTATTGAAATCCCAATCAATTCCTAGCAGCCCAAGGTAAGGGAAACTATCATCAACTATCTCAATTACCTCAAAATCTGCAAATGTTCTTACTCCATCAATGTCCACAGGGACATGATCCAATCTGCCAAATGGACTTACAACTTGTTGGTTGGCCATCCTAATCCTGATAGGGTAATAGATCAACTTCGTTTTTCCCATCAGTGCCCAGGTTTTCTTCATCATGACATTGACCTCCGACCCTAAGTCGAGGACTACATAATCTATCTCATACTCTCCTATTTGAAAATTAAAATGTAATTCCTTATTGGTCCTTCTCTTCTTACTAATTTGGTGTACTTCCCTATTCAGTAAGGGGTCTATCTTTCCTAGCTCATATTGTCTGATTAAATTTTGTAACTCTTGTACAATGCTCTCATCCTGAATCAACTTAATATAAGTATATGGGAATTCCATGAGCTTGCTTACCTCTTTTCCTTCTTTTGGCGAAGCAGACTGATCAAATGGCAGAGGAATTCCATATTCTCTCACTTCTGGTCTGGTCTTCGATGAGGAACCTTGGTGTCCTTTGAATTCTTTTCTTTCCTCCTCAAACATTTGTCTTTCTTTTTTTGCATCAAACATTTGTGTCTTCTCTGTAGCTTTTTTTATTCCATACTCTTCTATAATCTTCCCTGGGGTTAGTCTTTCTTCTCCTATAACAATGCCTCCTCTGGATATAATAGACACTATAGGGTCTTCTCTATGAGATTCAACGTATATCAGTTGTACTTGCGGGTTCTGCTAAGGTCCTCATCTTTCCTGAAGCTTAGCTAGAAACACAAGACAATCTTCTATAACATGTTCAAACGAGCTATAGTAGCTACAAGTAGTACAAGGATTCTATAAATCCCTTGCGAGGTGTCCTGGTTGTGCGCAGTTATAACAGATTATCTGTCCTCGGCCTCGATCCATTCCTCCTCTTTGTCCTCGTCCTCTAAATCCACCGCGAGGACTAAATTTTCCTCTCCCAAGGGAGTTAGACTGTGTAGTGTTTCCTTCTTGTGGTACTTCGCCTTGAATCTTATATATGTCTCTTGACCTTTCATGTATGATATCGTAATCCCTACAATCCCTATCATCATGTCCCATGGACTTACAAAATGTGCAATACAAATTAGTGGGTGTCTGAACATATTTTTGCATGTAGTATCACTCACCAGGGCGATGCCTATTTCTGCATACCTCACACTAGGGTAAGTTGACTTGCTTCAAAGGGATCAGATCTCCAGAAGGCATGTATTCATTGAATAGGGGACAATGTTCCCTATCATGGCCTTCTGATCTGCATCTGACACACCAGATGTCTTCTCTTTTGTCTTTTGCCTTGTCTTTCTTCATGTCTTCGACCTGTAGAGACAAACTAGTTAGCTGACTCAAGATTTGACTCATACCTGAGTTGTATTCTCCCATAGGGGTTGACTCTAACTTCATGGCGATATCTAGTGCCTCATACTGCAAAGAAATCTTTTGTTTCATCAGAGGAACTCTGATGTGTGGTAAGAGGGAAGCAATGAACCATTCTTTATTCTGTTCATGTAAGATCTGAAAAGTCAATTGACCTGTTAAGGTTTTGAATCTCTGATTGAATTCCCAAATAGGTTCTACCACCTTCTGCTTGATCTCTTTCATATATGTAATACATTGTGACTCCGACTTGGGTTTCTTGAACTCTGAAATCAATGCATTATTGATCTAATTCAGTGGCTTAGGCTGTGCAAGTCCTTGAACAAGCTTCATGTACTAGCCGAGTGCGCGATCCCTTAGAGTGGTACTAAACTGGGTTCTTTTCACAGCTTCGTCAGTGACATTTTTAATATTCCATACAGCTTCACATAGGAACTAGTGCTGATTAGGATCTTCAGATCCGTCTGCCCTAAATATAGGAAGTCTCATCTCATCTGCCATAGATATTCCCAGGGTCCTTGACTGAGTATGTGGTGGATTACTAGTGACAGTGCTCTGGGTACTCTGGTGACTCTGACTATTCTGGATTCTTAGTGTTGTTGAATCAACAGGAGGGACAATAGTACTTACTTCAATGGTTTGCGTAGTTTCTAAAGTCTCAGGTTCTTCTCAGCGAAGATATTTATCTTTCCCTTCCTCTGTCCCAACAGGTTCTAAATGCTCCTCGTCTGTTAGATCTACCTCTTCTCCACTATAGAAACCTTCATCCCTGTAGTTCTTCTTGAACAAGTTCGCAAGGTGAACTTCTCTAAACACTCTCCCACTGCGAATATGTCTAGCTTCTGTGTCACTGTCGCTGCCCAAATTCTTGAGCATTAGCCTTTCTAGATCTGACCAATCTACTGTATCTTCAAGATGTTCTTCTCATGCAATAGTATCTTGAGTCTCAACTTCTGGAATTGTAAAATTTTTCCTATTGGTCCCTTAAATAAATATCTCTCAGCTTGGCTGTATGAATCTACTTTGTCAAAAACAAACTCTATGATGTACCCTCCAATGGTGCTATGAAACCAGTGATATATTGGTCATGATACAATGTTATCAACTCTTTTTACCTTCTTGATCAAATCTGACGTCCAAACCACATGAGTTCTAGATCGGATCTCAAACTAGGTATATGCCAACCTAGCTAACCACTCGTATAGCTCCTGATGGATTCCCCCAAAGAATATATCATGTATATCAGTAAAAATATGTCTCTCCAGCCAACCCTCTGTACTCAGATTAGGATTCTTATTCTGGGCTTCAACGAAGTCTTTTTCTTGATCCTCTATCCACTTTTGAGTCTCTGTATTTGATGGGAATGACCTTGACATTCCCTCAAGAAGATTTCGGTCCCGACAACGAAACCATTTGTTGGCTCAGGGGCAGACCCAGGGTTTAGCTCCAAGAGCGCACCCACAAGCCCTAACTACTGGCCCTTTCTGCAACACTTTCGAAGTATATGTAGTCTCACTCGAAGCAGTTATGAGGGGGTTGTAGGACAAAGATGTCTACAACCAAGGGGAATATCAAAGGGATCTAACAAAAGAACAACACAACATTCATATATCACTTATCAGCGTGGATCTACTCTGCACATCTACTTATCATATCTAAAATAGTAATGCAATCACAGTGTATCAATGACAGAGGTAGAATACCAATCACACACAACACAAAATATACGTGGTTCACCCTCTCTCTAGGGCTAGGTCCACAGAACTGTGCTTTATAATATATTAAGATGAAGCATACAGTTCGTGTTTGCGCTCTTAGCTAGCAGATCCTCTTTCTTCTCCTCTCTTTCTCTCCCCTCCCTGTGAACTCAGCTGCAGGGTCGATCTTCGCACCCAGCTAAAGATCTTACAATACCAGAAGGCTCTCACACTCAACACTTCTCCCCCACACAACAATAATCTCTCACAACAACAATACCACTAGATCAACAACAATATCGTACCCCCCCCAAACTAGGTCCTCATGACCTTTATTTATACATTGCAATAGCTCACCAACATCCTTAGGCCGAAACCTAGGTGTCCAAAACCCTAGATACCAAAACCCTAGGTGTTTAAAACCCTAGGTCAACTTGACCCATATTTTCAGGGCTTCGCCAACCTATCTTTCCTTCCTTCTTGCGTCGTGCTTTAAGGCGTCCAATGGTGGCTTTCTCCTCTTTATGAGTTGTCCACGATCCTTCTTTCTTGCTGGCCTGTCATCCTCGATATCCTCATCCAACAACTTACTTCTCTCCGTCTTTTTTTCTCTTTTGCTCACTTCTACCCAGTAACAGTCACTATGTATTTCGCGAAGTTTTCATTCTCCTTTTTCTTCCTTGATCTTCTCGTACTTCCATACCCAAGGGATAACGGGATACCACATAAGAAATATGGGAGAAAGCAACAAAGAGGCAAGAAGAGAAACATAAGAAAGTGCAGGATCATATGGGAGTACTTCAACAGATGTTGAAAGAAGTAAGCATTACCTAAGAGCACAAGTCCGGGGAAGGACCATCCACAAGGCCAAGGAGAGAATAATAAAGCGCACAACCAACTATTACATAGCTAACAGTAGGGCATAGAACCTTACATATTGAGACATATGCGCTCAAATTTCCAATGGGCTAGTTACAGGAGAAATTAAATGCATTGGGCCATTTAAATATGGTCATCTCAAAGATGTCCATGCAAATGTTACAATACTTGCAAGTAGGATTGGTGCAAGAAATTAGAAACAAAGGAGAGGAAGAGCACATAGATTTGGAAATAATAAGGGATGAAATATCCCAATTACAAGATAAATATGACACAATAGTTCAATAAAAGAGGGAATTTGAAGGCAAAGTAGAAGAGGTTCTGAAGAATAAAGATGAGGCTAACAAGAGAGCCATGAAATCCACCCAGAAATTGTACAAGGAAGTACCATAATTTCCCCTAGTAGTAGAAGCCACTATGGAGGAGAAAATGTTAAACATTGGTGAATTCATTAAGGGCTGCTAGGAGAAGATTGAGGACTTAAAACTATAGAGAATGCTAGGATCGCCACCGAAGATGCACAAAGGCAGAGAGCGAATGGAAACCATAGTAGTTGCAAATATTAAGAAGATACAGGGAGAATGCGCAAAACTCTGTGAGGAGAATGCACAGGTGTGGAAAAAATTGATAGAATACCCAGAGATGAAGACTGTAGAGGCCAAGATAAGAGAAGTGCAAGAACAAGCTCACCAAGAAGGAGAAAGGGAAACTAGACTGCCACTAATGGAGCATATGTTAGCCATTTTGGCTCAGTGGAAGGCACATGTAGAAGTGGAGAGAATGAGGGATCAACAAAAGATCCTTCAACAAAGATTGGGACCACTGCAAGAAGAATTAGTGAGGTCCATTGGATAATTGGACATGGTGCATGGTAAGGTCAAGCAGGAAGTGGTTGAAGTAGAGGAAAAACTTACAAACTTTACCACGTAGGGAGCATAAGAGAAAGCAACAACAAAGGCCACAATCATCAAAGAGGTGGAGGTAGAAAAGGCTCCTCTCAAAAATTCATTTCGGCATGGAAGAGAAGGAAACAAGATCGAGTTGATCTGGACAAGCCACAGGTGAGTGTTGGGGGCCTGTTGGATAGGCATTTTTGATACAGTTTTGGGAAAAATCCTAAGTATAGGAAAAGTGCACGGAAGAAGAAGAAAATATAGAGAGCACACAATTGAGACTAAGTTTCCTAGCCTCCTACGTTCTCTAGTACCTCATCCATGAATGGTGTTGGGAATGGGTCATGTAAGAACAATTCATTTGAATTTATTATTGTTATCGGACAAATTAGTAAGTGCAGACACAAACTAAAATCCCTAACTTCAACAGGAAGCTAGAAAAAAATAGAGCATAATACAATATTCTCCTTAGATTTCATTGTAATGTAAACTAGTCCAGAGAGGGACAAATGACATACCATTTAAACGTCATTTGATCCTCTCTAGTATCGTCCTTACTCCATATTTAGATCTGTGGGATCTTGAACCTGTTGAGAAGCACAAACCAATAAAGAGAGAGAACAACGATATATATATTCCAATGAATCCTATATGTAAGATTCACTGCATTATATTGATGAAAGTGGAGAATACGACCTTCCAATGGCCCTTTGCTTCAACACACACACCTTTGATCCAATGCTTTTGATGAAAAGTATTCACAACCTGACTTGGAAAGCTAAAGCAAATCTATCACAAGTACAATCTTCAGTAGAATTCTTCATGCATAAGACATCCTAGCCTTTCCCATGAGATATCTCTCTTTATATAGGGTGAAAGAGGGATGGATGAGGAGAATAGGATGATCCCACTAAATCAGAGAAGCGAGTAATATCCAAACCGATCGGAGGCCACCTCATCTTCTAGAAGATTCCCTTCTAGATCTTTCATGAATTTCACCTTTTTCTCTTTTTTGAGCATCATCGCACCTTATGCAGAAGAAGCCTGCGGCGATGCCGCATTCCATTTTTGGAGCAACCTGCAGCGATCAAGCATCGTCGCACCCCAAGTATTTAGCAGGGTGTGACGATCTCCTTTGATATGGTTTTTAAGAAATATGATTCACTTTTCTCATGGAGAAAGACTCATTTAGTATCTTCAGAGAACATAGAAGTGAGTTATGCACATATCTTCAGTTGATCACAGGGGTGACCAAAATAATGTGTAACAAAATTCCCCCCAAAGTATCAAGTTGGAACTTGTGACAGCTGAAATACTTTGTAGAATGTGTGTGTCAAAAACAGGGAGCACATTGGTCGAGAACCCGCAAACAATCAATCATCTGCATAGTAATATACCATTTTCTGAGGTAGGAATTCTCATACTCAGACTACAAGTGACTCTAATCATAAGTGTCAAGTGAGTCATGGCTACCAAACATACACTATCGATCCATGTCATCATAATTAAGCATACCCACGAGAAATACGATGTGGATCTATGCTCTAAAAACTCAAATTTGGACATAGCCATGAGACATAAACAGTAGATCTACGTGTCAATACAGACTTATGAATACACAATCGTAACTTGGATTCATATGTTGATATCTAGGGTATTCTTTTCCATTGTCCCGAAGTATGAATCTAGCCATGTGATTATAGGTGTTGAAGTCGAACATGGTAGAAACCACTTGATTACTGGTCATTAATGGATACCGTTAACAAGTGCGATGGAAATTACCATTGATGTCAATGAACCCCAAGGTACTCTAGTACAATCCAACAAATGTGACTTAATAAGTTGAAGTCGAATAATCGATGGAATATTTCAATCAGGGGTCAATGATGTGAACCCACTGTTGAAAGAAAGGAAACATGCCATTAATACATAAAGGTTCCAAGGTACTAAATGATTTCTAAGTCTAATTCTAGGATAATGAGTTGAAGTCAACAGGAAAAGACTCGTCACAAGAGGGCCTTAATGTATCCCCCATCAATGACATGAAATATGTAACAGATTTGCAGTATATAAAGTGATTTAGAATTGACTCAGTGAAGACCAACATGGTAATATTTTGAGGACTGCATATGGATGACTCGATAGCAGGCTTTTTTAGGTTGAACTTCTCTTGAACATATGAATGACATGACAATTGTATTGGAAACATTGACTCAAGGAGGACCCAACATATGGAATTTGGGATGGCCAAACGAGAGAAAAATGGATTTCCCAACCCAGATACAATGATGAATAGGGGTGTCATGTTCAAGAGTGACTTATTGCCACTAACACAAATACAAATATACATTTCTTTCGCAATTTCCCCCCACCATTTCTGGAAACTACCTCTTTATTTTTACGCAATCTTGAGGAGGATAACATATGCTTCTAATGTAAGTTCATCCTTTGGATGAGTCCCTCAGAGTATGTTTAACGGACCCTAGGAAGGAGTGGTTCGATCCCATATGGGCCTTCTGATGTTTTTTTTACGAGTCCAAAGAAAGAAAACTCAGTGGTCTTTTCATATTTATGGATTTTGAAAATAACTTAAAGAGGAATCCATAACTTTTTCTAATCACAGTTGATTAGAGTTTTCCTTTTTCGTAAATTAGTCTAATGAGACTGAAAAAGAGTTGGATTACTGAGATGGGGGGGTGAATCAATAATAGATAAATTCAATCCTTTTTAACCATATAATCCAAGTGTTATATCAATGTAGAATTATCATCCAATAACCGTAGAGTAAATAAGCAATGAAAAAATGAACAATCATACACATACACAGTACACCAGTGTTTTACGTGGAAACCCAAAGTGGGAGAAAACCACATAATGTTTTTTCTTATATGTCTTGAATAATTACATTCATTGGAAGCACCAAATTCCTTTGTTTTCCAGTTGCAACTTGAAGGAGGCTCCAACCCCCTTGTTTCTTAGGATAAAACCTGAGGGAAGCTCCAACTCCCCTATTCTCTGGATACAACTAGAAGGAGGCTACAACCCTTTATGTTCTCTGGATACAACCAGAAGGTGGCTACAACCACTTGTCCTTGCCCCGTCCAACCTCCCTGAAGTAGAAGTAGAATGATGGAACCATTTTCATACAATCACTGTGAGATATGCCGCTGTAAACTTGTACCAATAAACTTGAATCATGCATCAACCATGCATCAACCTGTACCTCAACATGTAATCAACATATACCGTAAACAAGTGCATCAACCATGCACCAAAATGTACCAAACAACATGTAATCAACCTGTACCATAATCAAGTGCATCCAACCATTTACCAAGTATGTACTAATCATGTTTCAACTACTCATCAACTATGACTCATCAATATGTACCAACATCATAAACTATACACCTCATGTATGTGCCAACTCATAAACTAATTGTTTCAACCATGTACCCAACATGTACCTTAACCAAAATCCCTCATCAATTTCATCATCCAAATATGATTTGTAACTCTGTAATATACCTGGTGTATATGATCACATACCTGCAAACCTTACTTAACTTTCACAACAAGAGACTATCATTTTCATCAAACTTTTCTTTAGTCTCACATGACTATGTACCTATAATGAATAAATATCTGAAAATCGTACACAATTTTCTTCAGTTTGTTTTATGAAATTCCCCCAGGTTTCACTACTTGGAACCTCTCAGAAAAGGAGTTATAGCGAAAATGGCATACCTTGCTGAATTCTGGCTTATTCTAGAGAGTGAACTTGTAGAGCGTTCCCCGCACGAAATATTTGTTGAATGGATATGAAAATATTACACAGAATAAAAAATACTTTACTCTAACCAACACATTTTGTATTACTTAATTTGGATCTGTTATGAATATTTTATGATGTTTTTACCCAAAACGCTTGTTTTAGACTAGTTTCAGGACTAGCCACAAACCCCATTTTCCACAGAGTGTAACTCCAAAAATACAACGACCCACAAGATGAAATTTTTACCACAGATACTTGGATATGTTTCCTCAATGGTCTATCAATTTCACAGTATGAATCATTCTGGAAAAATAGTTATTACTAAAATGGTGAGATGACCTGTAAATAACATACCTTAGAAATCATCATCAAAAGAATTTATCCTCCCTTGAATTTCGGCCTTCTTTTCTTCCCCTTCCCTCTGAAATTTGGATTATATCTCCTTTGGTTACCTCAATCACCTATATATATTCAATATTCTCAAGTGTGATATAAAATGAGAGAGCCTTGCCTCTTATTTATACTCTCCAAGTGGCTTCCTTAGAAGCATCTTCTAGGTCACTTTTCCCACTTTCCTTATTTTAGGGATAACCCCCTTCTAATTTATCCATTAAATTTATTATTTAAATAATTTATTTTGTATTCACTTTGAATTATAGTACACTCATCACTTCACTTTATTATTTACCTTCTAAAATCTCTTAAACCACTGTGACTACTTTGACCTTTTGGGGCTTCTAGATGACATATGAGGGTCCTCCAACTTCGTAAGGTCATAACTCTCAAACCGTGAAGAGTTATGTGATATTCCACATACCACCAGAAATGGCATGACATGTAATATCCATATAAAATAGTATTACCTGCAAATATATTAAAAATCATATCATTATCCATCAAACAAACTTGGGTCCATTACCCAAACTTGGGTTCTCCAACTTCTCATGGCCATAACTATCTAACCGTGAGGAGTTATGTGACGTTCCACACACTACCGAAAATGGAATGACATGTACTATCTATATAGAATATTATTACCTTCAAATATATTAAAAATCATAACATTATACATGAAACAACCTTGGTTCCATTACCCAAACCTTTGTGCTACCGGAATTCGCTACCGAACTTTATTCAAGGGTTGACATCATTGAAACCAACCTTAATAAACAATCTCCCCCTTTATCATTGATGGAAACACTCTGATGCAATACTGAAATCATTTCATGCAATATTGAAGTCATATCACTCATTCTCCCCCTAGAATCATGCATTTGTCCTCTACATCTGATAAATCTCTCCCCCTTTGTCATCAATGGAAAAGGTATATTTCCATCTGGGGTTGCTCCCCCTAACTGAACTATCCTCTTTATGGTGCTTCCTCGTTTACATCTAAGAAATATAAGAGAAGAATTCAAAAGAATTCATTTTGAAGTAGAAATAACTCTGAGTCTCTGATGAAGATACTCAAAGGCTTCCCGTAGAAGTGGTTTTGTAAAGATGTTTTCCACTTGTTCTTTTGTGCCCACATACTCAACTCTGATGTTATTTTCTGCAACTTGTTCCCCTAGAAAGTGATACTTGATTGGAATGTGATTCGTCTTGGATTGCATCACCGGGTTCTTTGAGATACTGACGGTGCTTGTATTATCACAATAGATTGGAATGGGCTCATCATACTCAACCTGTATATCTGTCAGAGTTTGTTTCATCCAAAGAACCTGTGTACAACATGTTGCTACAATATACTCTACCTCGGCTGTAGATAGAGATACTGATGATTGTTTCTTGCTTAGCCATGATACTAAACACTCACCCAAGTAGAACTTTGCCCCACTAGTGTTTCCTCGACCATCAATACAACCCACCCAATTTGCATCTGTGTAGGCAATAAGAGATAGATCCTTTCCTTTTGGATACCATAATCCAAACTCTTTTGTTCCTTTGACATGTCTGAAAATCCTCTTCACTCCTAACACATGTGATTCCTTTGGTACTTCTTGAAATCGTGCCACCTGTCCAGCTGCCTGCATTACTTCTGGTTTGTATGTTGTCACATATAGTAGGCTACCAATCATTGACCTATATTGCCTTTGATCTGTATACTTTGAATCATCATATTTTCTTAACTTGCAACTGGTTTTCATGGGAGTGATAATTGGTTTGCAATCTTCCCTTCTGAACCTCTTTAACATTTCTCTTATATACTTGGTTTGAGAAATAAAAATTCCTTGGTTGCTTTGATGTATCTGAAGTCCCAGAAAGAAGGATAGTTCTCCAAGTAATGACATTTCAAATTCATTATACATATCCTTTGCAAATTTTCGGCTTAACCTGTCATCATCACTACCAAAAATAATATCATCAACATAAACTTCAATTAATAAAATACTATCTTGACTTACCTTGATGTAGAGGTTGTTGTCTACACTTCCTTTTATGAACCCTGCATGCTGTAGATATTTATCCAATCTAGAGTACCATGCTCTATGAGCCCGTTTTAGACCATACAAGGCCTTCTTTAATTTACACACACAAGATGCATTCTCTGACAACTGAAATCCTTCTAGTTGTTCAATGTAGACTTATTCAAGTTCCCCATTCAGAAAAGATGATTTTACATCCATATGATACACTTTAATAGTTTTGGAGCATGCATAAGCTAAAATCAATCAGATTGCTTCCATTCTGGAAACTGGGGAAAATGTCTCTTCAAAGTCGATTCCTTCAACTTGTGCATATCCTTTACATACCAACCTAGATTTGTTCTTTTTAACCTGTCCATCTTCATTCAATTTATTCCTATATACCCACTTTGTGCCAATCACATTCTTATCCTTTGGTCTTGGAACCAATTCTGAAGTGTCATTTTTCTCTATTTGATCCAATTATCATCCATGGCCTTGTTCCAAAATTCATCCTTGCTGGCCTCTTCAAAATAGTTTGGTTCAATCGTATATGTGAGTGTTAGGTGCATTTTTTCTAGTGAATGGATTCTTCTTCTAGTCTCAACTCCCGCGTCTTTATTTCCAATAATCTGATCTGAAGGATGATTCTTTTGTACTCGTTTGCTAGGTGTTTTTGGAGTTACTTACTGAACTTTCTCTTTTTTTTATGTCGGATCCTCTTTGTCTTCCCCTTCTTTTTCATCTTTTGTTTCTTCTTTGTAAAGTTGTTCCATTGATTCATTTTCTTCTTCCTCTAATTCTTGTCTACCTGTTTCATCAATTGTTACATTTATTCTTTCCACCACTTTGTTGAATCTCAGGTTGTAACACTTGTAAGATTTTCTTGTACTTGAGTAACCAACAAGTACTCCTTTATCCACATGAGAATCAAACTTTCCCATTCTGTCATCTTCTCTTTTGATGTAGCATTTGCTTCCAAAAACTCTAAAGTGCTTCACATTTGCTGGTCTTCCTTTCCATAGCGCATAGGGATTTTTTTCAGTGTTGTTTCTGAGCATTGATCTATTTTAAATGTGAACTATTGTATGCACTACCTGTGTCCAAAAATATATATGTCAATTTGCAATCCATTATCATTCTTCGATCCATTTCCTATATTGTCTTGTTCTTTCTTTCAACACCTCCATTCTGTTGAGATGTCCTAGCAATGGAGAATTGCCTTTTTATTCCATGATTGCTGCAATATTCCATAAATTACTTTGAAGTGAACTCTCCTCCATTATCAGATCTCAAGCATTTGATTTTTGAATCTATTTCATTTTCAACCATTTCCTTGTAGATCTTGGAGTTTTCAAAATCTTCTGACTTATTCTTGAGAAAGAAAATTGTTGTCATTCTTGTATAATCATCAACTAATAACATCAAGTGTTTTTCACCTTTTAATCCCTTTGTTGTAGTTGGTCCAACTAGATCAATATGCATAATTTCCAGTGGTCTTGTCATTGAATATTCCTTTGATTTGAACCTGGTCTTTGTTTTCTTTCCTTGTTGCCAATGCTTGCATAAAGTGTTGGTTGGTTTTGTGATCTGGGGCATTTCTCTGACTACTTCTCTTTTGATGACTTTGACAAGGTTATCAAAATGTATGTGACCCATTCTTCTATGTCATATCCAACTTTCATCTTCCTTTCCTAGACAACACTTTTCATTTCCAATTTCACTTAACACATATATGTTGTTTGAAGTTCTCACAATTGTAGCAATCAATTTTCCTAAACCTTATTTTCTTATCTCACACTTTTGTGAATCGAAAGTAACTTTATGACCTTGGTCACACATTTGACTCACACTTAGAAGATTATGTTTCATATCTTCTACTAGTAGAAAATTTTCTTCCTTTGTATTCTTGTTCCCAATTTTGACTGTGCATTTTCCAATGATTTTGGTTGAATCATCATTTTTGAAGGAGATTGATCCATCTCTTTCCTTTCGTAATGTAATAAACATGTATCTATCACCTGTCATGTGTTTTGAACACCTACTTTCAACATACCAACCACGTTTCTGCTACTTATCTTGTAGATCTAGTGTACATTCTTCATTGCTATTTTGATCCTTCTTTCTTATCCATGTCCTTTTCTGAGGTTCATGTCTGTGACTATGGTTATTATGGTGTGGTTCTCTAGGAGGGACTGTCATTCTGTAATCTTTGGCCATGTGTCCAAAATTGTTACATTTGTAACATTCCACTTCAGTGCTCAAATATTCAAACCTGTTGTAACTTCTTCTCTGTGTTTCACTAGGAATTCTTGGATAAGCCCTTTGTGTATGACTTTCAAAGTTGTTTTTGTTCCTATTGTTAGCTCTGCAATTCACATCTTTATGTACAAAATTATTACATGCATAACATAAACCAAAAAGATATTTTAATACATGGGAGTTGAAGATCTTCTGAAAAGAGGTAGTCTTATGAATTCTTATTCTTCCTGAGGCCTATCTGTCGGTTGTTGATTCTAAAATTTGAATCGTCTCGGTGGAGGAGTGTCCCTGTAATATTCCTTGTATATCTTCCTATCCCCCTTGATTGTTTCTGCAAATCTTTTTGGATATGTTTCTTGCTTTGTTGTTTTGGAGCTTGATTCTTTTTCTCTCTGATTGTATCCAAGTTCGTACTTGTCATGATGAGACTTTTGACTACTGATAATGTCATCCAAAACTCTTAAGTTGTTCTGCATATTTTTCGTTTGAAGATCCTTTCTTAATGTGACAATCTCTACTTCCAAATTTCTAATGATCTTGTATTTTTCTTCTAGTTGTTCTTTGAGTGCTTCTTCATTTATTTTATCTTCTTCTATTTGAACCTTCAAATTTGTCATCATTTTTTCTGGTTCTTGAGTGTCTTCTTTATTAATCTAGTTCTTCTTCTAGTTTCTTGTTTTTATTCTTTTCTCTTCTGATAACTTCTCTGGCACACATTAATTCCTCTCGATCGTCAACTTCTGCCTCTTCGATTTCTTCTTCAACTTCTTCATATTATTCTTCGACTTCTTCATATTCTTCTGTGGAGTCTTCTTTATCAGAGTCTTCTACTTCCATGAATAGAACTCTTTTGGTCTCACTGTCACTGACTTCATCTTCATCTGATGATGATATGTCTTCTTTGGTGTATAAGATTTTCTTGAAAACTTTCTTTGTGGTTCTTTTTCCTTTATATGTTTGTTTTCTTTTTGAGTAACCTTCATCATTTCTCTTTTTCTTATAAGGACATTTGTTAGGAAAATGACCAATACCATCACAATTAAAACAAATTAAAGGAATCTTACCTCTATACCTATCGTCAGTTCCCTTGTTCAGTCTTTTGAAAAAGTTGGCCACTTCTTCATCATATTTCGAGACATCACTGCTATTGCTATGTTCTTTTGTTTGCCTTCCCTTTTGCTTTGAATTTTTGGATGCTTTGAAGGCTTCTTCTTTTATATATGGATTTTCTGTTCATTTCACATTTCATATGTTGTGAAGATTCCATGTAATTTTTCCATGCTTATTAAGTTTAGATCTAATATTTCTTGTAGTGCTGACATCTTAGGGTCAAATCTCATAGGAAAAGATCTTAGTACTTTTTAAACAATTACATATTCTTTGATTTCTTCTCCCAATCCTATTATTGCATTTACTGTTTCATCAACTTGTAAAAAGTAAGCTTCAATATTCTCATCTTAAGTTGTTCGAATTGATCTCTATAAGTTTGAAGCTTTGCTGCTTTGACTTTTGAATCTCCTTCATAAATATTTTGAAGTTTGTCCCAAAACTCTTTAGCGGATTTACAATGTGCAACTTTGGTGAATACCGTTTCACTAAGACCATTCAGAAGTGCATTTATGGCTTTGTAATTATTCTGACCAAGTTTCACGGCAAAGGATTAGGGGCTAAGTGTGGAGCCTAGGGGCTAATTGTTGAGCCTAGGGACTTAAGTCCTTGGGGAATAATATTTTAATATTATTCCAAAAGACATGTGAGTAATATGTTTTTATCCTAAGTTCTTTTGGAAGGACATGTGATTTACAAATGGTGGGAGGAATGCATCCTGAAGGAATGCATGCAGTTTCATGGGTGACAAGTGTCAACCTAGGTGCATGCAAATAAAATGGCTGAGATGAGCCGTGAGGGGGTTCCTCCTCCATTCGACCCGACTGCCTGAGGGTGAACCCGTCCGACCTCTACTAGAGACCTCATGCAATTCTGAAACCGTGGGGAAAAGTCTGTGATGATTTCGGGGATAGCCTGTGTTGAGTTCTGAAAAGCCGAGACACCCTCTGTCTAAACCATCAAATGTGTGTGTGGAATCTCTGTTCCCAATCCATAACTGTGAGAGCATCTTGTCATTGCTAAGCCTGTTGGAAAGCCTGTGTTTGTTTTCCCTGTTGGTTGTTGTGGACACGTAGTGTTGGACTGCATGTGACTTGTTGGCCAGTTTGTACAACATTCTCTCCAGGTGAGAGAGGTGATTGAAGTTGGAAGAACAGGTTTCTTGGCCTGTGAGCGATTCTCTCCAGGGGAGAGAGTGCGCAGAGGAAGGAGAGAACTCTTGGAAGGAACCCTGTAGCTGCCACAGAGCTCAGAGACTTCCGGTCTGGTCTGTTGTTGAAACCCAAGGCAAGGGAGGTTAGCAGCCGAAGGACTGTCTAGGTGACAAATAATGTGTATACTCCTGGGGTGGAACAGCCATGTGGGGAAGGAGAGTCTGTGGGCAGTGAGTATGAGTGGTTCCTGGGAGAGAATTCCTTCCTTGTGATTGTGTGTTTTTCCCTGTAGCCTCATCCTAGCCTAGAATTCCTTGCCTTGGGGTGGAGCTTAGTCCCAGCTCGGGGGTGAACCATTGCTGAGCTTGATGAGCAGTGTGGTCTAAGGCTGGGAGGTTCATGGAAGGCCTGCACCTGGTTGGTGGAACTACCATTGTTTCAAAGATAAGTACCAGATGATGTTTCAATTATGTTTCTGCATGTCTGTGTATTTATAATTATCATGTATTCTATTGTGCATATGAATTAATGCTAATGCCATGTTTTAAAATTATGTTAGCAGTAATTCTTAGGCTTAATCTGAGTTTTAAATATGTTTCATTGCTTAAATGCATGTTGTTTATATAGTTAAGTGTGAGTATTGTTATTCTGAGTAGTAATGTTGGCCCGACCATAGGGTTGATGGTCGGGAGCGTTACAGTATGGTATTAGAGCATCGCAACAATAACAAAACGGGGTTACAGTATGGTATCAGAGCGTCACAATAGTAACAAAAGGGGGTTACAGTATGGTATCAGAGCCAAGGTTTTGACGCTGAGCCTAGATGGGCCAATTGAGTGGTCTTTGGACCAAGAGTTTGAGGAGAAATTGTGTCTAGAGGACCAATTTCGAACCTTTAAATGCTCCTGAGTGTCAAGGAGTTACTTGACTGTGTTACCAAGATCAGGAGGTGTAGAGGTGTTATGAAACTGCAACCGATGTGGTATCTGACCACAGGGAGAGAGGACTCCACACCAGAAGTGTTGGATCCGTAGGATCTATTCGGGAGAAAGGAGAACCCTCGTGACCATCAGATCTGGAAAATGTGCGTTGGGTTTAAAAACCCTTTGGAGTTGCACAGGAACGTGGAAATCATGATACGCGAAACCCCGAATTCATCGGGACCGTCCATCGGGGGGGAACACGTGGCTGCCGGACGGTGTTTCGGTACCCGGGAAACCAAAAGGGAAGAACCTTGTTTTCGCAAGTCGCGAAATAGAAAAACATGAAATTATGAAATGATCTACACCGTAGATCGTAAGATAGGAACTTGACCATTGGATCAAGTGGAGGGGTAGATAGTAATTTCAGGATTTTGGCAAAAGAAAGTTCGAGATGTGTGGTTGCATGAACTCCGATGCCCGAAACCCCGAAACACTGAAAAGATCTGCGTCGTGGATTTGAGAAAATTCTAACCATTGGATTTTCCCTTTGGAATAGATGTGAACACATGGGTGTACCATGTGCCAGTAAGTCGAGGAGACAAGCGAGAGTGGTGGGACCCAATGACATCATTGAAGGTGACGTGGACCCTCTGAAGGGTGCCACTCGCCACTATAGATGTGGAGATAGTTGTGCTATGTGGACCTGGAGGGTAAAGTAAATTTTGATTTTGGGATTCGCAAAGGAGGAGCACGAGGGCTCAACACTCCAACTCCCGAAGTCGCGACTTGCAAGAGGTGCTAGGACTTAACTCTAGCCTATGGGTATTTGTAGCAGGCGCTAGGGAGGAGGGGTCCATACCGTATTGCATCTCAGGTATTGGTGTTTGGAGGAAGAAGAGTCGAGGGTCTTCGACTCACGAACTCGCGAGATCGCGAAGTTGTGAAAGGTGTCTTTGGTTATGACGGTAGGGAGAAAGAGGAAGCTATCACCCGAAAACCCGAAGTACCGAAGTCCTGAAATTTTCAAAGACAAAAGAACCGTCGAGGATTTAACTGTTGTATCTTCATGGACCGAGACCCCGAAGCTCCAAAGACCCAAAAATTTGTAGAGCCAAACAAAGCTCAGAAAACTAATGGAATTGAAACGTTTTTTCTTGTTCATCTTGGTTTATGAGTGTTGTAAGTTCTTGAAGGTTTAAGGGCTTGACAAACTTTGGTTGATTTCACATTGTGTGTGCATAGTTCAACGAGTGTTAGGTCAATCGTGAATCTACGCCAAGTATATAAATGGAAGAGGTGTGGATTTCCTCCATCTCATAGAGAGAAAGAGAAGGAAGGGATGTCAACCGGGGAGTTGAAGGATTGAACTCTAATGGGCACAGAAAAGATATGGATAAGGAAGGACATATGATGAAACTCATTGAAATATTGTAGAAAGATGCCCAGGCTCGCCGAGCTGATAGTCGAAAGCTCATGAGGGTCAGGGATCAGTAGAGAGAATTCAACTTAAAAGTGTCAAAGAATCTAGAAAGAATAGAAAGGAAGTTGGAGAAGAGGAGTGACTCAAGCAAGAAAGAGAGTCACAGGACCCTTGAGAGGAAAAGAAGATCAAGAAGTGTCAGAACCCCTGAGAGAAGAAGGAGACCGATGAGTGGTAGCAGACATCATCGTCAATCCCCAAAGAATTCCAGCAGGGAAGCACACAGTAGTTCAAGCTCGTCCCCTACTAGAAAACACCAAACATCTGGAAGGGATGAATTGAAAGGGAAGATGAACAAGATCAAGCCTCCAACATTTGATGGAGATCATAAGAAGGAGGAAGATGCCGAAACATGGTTGCTAGGCATGAGGAAATATTTCCAACTACAGAATTATTCCCCTCATGCAGAAGGAAGAATTGCAATGTATCAACTAAAGGGAAAAGCATCCATGTGGTGGGATCAGTTTGTGCAAGTGCATCACATCAGAGAGAAAGATATCACTTGGAAGGCATTCAAGAGGTATTTCGAAAAGAAATACCTGACCAAAAGGTACTATGACAGAAAGATGAAGGAGTTCTTCGAACTCATGTTGGGCAACATGACCATCGATGAATATGAATGAAGGTTTTTGGAACTACTGAAGTATGTTCCATTCATTAAAGATGAGGCTGTCAAGATTCAGAGATATCCGAGTGGACTACCACCTTCTATTGGTGACAAAATTCAGTATGATGATCCTAAGACTATGGAAGAAACAATAAGAAGGGATAAATGCTTATATGAACAACAAAGAGAAAGGCCTACTTTTCAGAAGGCTTGGGATGATCATAAGAAGTTCAGGAAAGAGCAGAGGCAAAAGGAAAACAAGCCTCCCTTTTTCAGAAACAATCCTTGGGGACAACCATCTTTCAGAGAGCCCATGAAGGCTAAAGTGGGTGAGAAAATGCTCAGATCGCCACCTATGGAGTGTTGGGGCTGTAAAGGAAACCATAGGTACCAAGATTGCCCCCACAGAAAAGATAAAGTGAGAGCTATCCACAATGTTCAGCAACCTGAAACAGTGGAGGATATGGGCAGCAGGATGCCAAGGATCTATGCAGCCCTAGACAACAAGCAAGTAGAATTTCAATTGCACATGATTGAAGTGGAAGGTATGATCAACAACCGACCACTTATTATTTTAATTGATTTTGAGGCTAGCCATAGTTATGTAGATCCTAGGGTGGTGGAAATTTTGCATTTATCAAGAAGAAAACATGAAAGGTCAAAGGAACTAAGAGGAAGGTCACTAAATTGGTTAAATCTTGTTCGATAGACATGAATGGATTGCGCATAAAGGATGAATTGAATGTTCTACATTTAGGCTCTTATGACTTCTTAATTGGGATGGATTGGTTGGACTAGCACCATGCCCTCTTGGACTATCATAACAAGAGGTTTACATGCCTGGATGAGGAGGGAAATCGGAAAACAATCCAAGGAATTCCCATACCTGTGTCTGTTAGAGAAATCTTAGCCATGCAACTGAAGAAGTGTTACAGGAACGGTTGTCAATTATTTGCAGCTCGTGTGGAGGAAGCATCTAGAGATGAAGTCTCAAGATTTGGATACCATGAGGTACTCATAGAATTCAAGGACGTATTTTAGGAGGTACCTAGACTACCTCTGAAGAGAGACATCGATTTTTCTATAAATTTGATGCCTGGAGCAGCTCCGGTGTCGAAAGCTCCTTATAGAATGAGTACGCCAGAGCTGAAAGAGTTGCAATTGCAGCTCGAGGAGATTTTGAGGAAGGGGTACATTCACCCTAGCATGTCACCTTGGGGTGCCCCGGTCTTGTTCATGAAGAAGAAGTATGGGACGTTGAGGTTGTGCATTGATTTCCGAAAGTTGAACAAGGTAACTGTCAAGAACAGGTATCCTCTGCCGAGGATCGATGATCTTTTCGATCAGTTGAAGAGTACAAAAATATTTTTTAAGATAGATCTCAAATCAGGATATCACCAGGTAAGAATAAAGGATGAGGATATCAACAAGACTGCCTTTAGAACAAGGTACGATCATTACGAGTTCACAGTGGTGCCATTTGGACTGTTAAACGCACCGACTATTTTTATGTGCTTGATGAATGGTGTATTCAAGAACTATTTAGACAAGTTTGTCATAGTCTTCCTGGATGACATCGTGGTGTATTCCAAGTCAGAGGAAGATCATGAACAACACCTGAGACTAGTGCTGCAAGTGTTGAGAGGACACCAATTGTTTGCTAAATTGAGAAAATGCTCATTTTACCAAAGGCGGATCCATTACTTGGGGCACATTATTTCAGAAGAAGGTATCACTATGGATCCTGAGAAGGTTGAGGCCATTTGAGAATGGTCAGCACCAAGGAATGTGACAAAAGTTATATCCTTTATGGGTATGGAGGGATATTATAGAAGGTTTATCGCAGGGTTCTCAAAGATAGCTCACCCTATCACTTCCTTGCAAAGGAAGGAGAAAACGTTTCAGTGGATTGAAGAGTGTGAGAAGAGTTTCCAGCGATTGAAGCAACTGTTAACCAACACTCCAATCTTGAGGATTACAAATCCAAATATGGATTTCATGGTGTGCACAGATGCATGTGAGGAAGGGTTGGGAGGAGTTCTCAGCCAAGAAGGATTTGTAATCTGTTATGAGTCCAGGAAATTGAAAGAACATGAAAATAATTATGTCACTCATGATTTGGAGCTGGCAGGAATCATCCACACTTTGATGAAATGGAGACATTACCTCATGGGAAGGAGATTTGAATTGAGAATAGACCACTATGGTCTGAAATATTTGTTTGATCAGCTGACCTTAAATGCTAGACAAAGTAGGTGGCTGGAGTTTCTGTGTGAATATGACTTTGATATCAAGCATATCAAAGGGAAGGAAAACAAGGTGGCTGATGTACTCAGCAGAAAGGTGCATGACTTACATGCTACAACCATCAGCATGTACAAGGTTGATATTAAGGATAGAATTTTGGAAGCAGCAAATGCATATTTGTAGTACAGAGATTTGGTAGCAAAGTTACAACAAAGTGAGAGGCCCCAGAAAAAAGAAAGTTACACCTCGGGAGCTGATGGAATACTTCTGTACAAAAACAAAGTGTATTTACCCAGTGTCCAAGAATTGAAATTTGTGATTCTAAGAGAAATGCATAACATGACTTATGTTGGACACCTTGGATATCAGAAGACTGTGGTAGCAGTCAAAAGCCATTACTTTTGGCCAGGTATGAAGAGAGAGATCGATGAATACATCGCCATATGTATGGACTGCCAGAAATTTAAGGCTGAGCATAGGCACCCAGCAGGGTTGCTGTAACCTTTACCCATTCCTGAGTGGAAGTGGGAAGTGGTGACAATAGATTTTATTACAGGATTTCCCAGAACGAGCAAGCAGCATGATTCGATCATGGTGGTGGTGGACAAGCTTACAAAAACTGCCCATTTTATTCCACTAAAAACTACTCACAAGGCAGCAGATGTTGCTGATATCTTCTTAAAAGAAGTGGCACGCTTGCACGAAATTACTAAGATGATTGTGTCTGATAGGGACCCAAAATTCACCTCGAATTTCTGGAAAGGACTATTCAAAGGATTAAGAATGAATCTGAATTTTAGTACATCATATCATCTCGAGTCTGATGGACAGACAGAGAGGGTAAACAAAGTAATAGAGGACATGCTAAGAATGTACGTGATGGAAAAACCATCAAGATGGGAAGACTACCTGCATTTGGTAGAATTCGCCTACAATAATGAGTATCATGCATTGTTGAAGATGAGCCCATTTGAAGCACTTTATGGAAGAAAGTGCAACACTCCAGTGAGCTGGGATAATCTAGCTAACAGAGCAGTAGTTGGGCTAGAGTTTCTCAAGGAGATGGAAGACCAAATGATAAGAATTAAACAGAATTTGAAAGCTGCCCAGGACAAGCATAAAAGTTATGCTGATAAGAACAAAACCCACAGAGAATTCAAAGTGGGTGATCATGTTTTCCTGAAAGTGAAAACTAACAGGACTTCCTTGAAGCTGGGAAGTTGCGCCAAGTTGGGAGCAAGATTTTGTGGGCCTTTTGAAATCCTGGAAGGATTGGGCCAGTTGCCTACATGCTTGCATTACCTACATCTATGACTGTACATAATGTGTTTCATGTTTCACTGCTTAAGAAATATATACCTGATGCTAATCATGTTATTGATTGGAATTTGATTCAGGTGGAACCAGAAGGTGTCGTGCAAGTGCATCCTATGCGCATATTGGACAAGAAAAGAAAATAGCTTAGGAATCGAGCCATATAGCCTGTAAAGGTCTAGTGGACCTGCTACGGTCCTGAGGACATGACATGGGAGAATGAATATATTATGCGGGCAGAGTACCCACATCTTTTTGAAAATTTTGAAAATCTTATTGATGTTGTGTGGATGTTGCACTGAGGACAATGAAAAAATAAGGGAGGGGGATTGTAATGTCCCCAAGTTCGAGCCCTATTGTAAATCTTGTTTATGAAATGAATTGTAAATATGTTTTATAGGCTGGTGAGTTGAGTTTATATAAGCTAGTGGGCTTATGTGATTATTAGACCAGAGAGCCTAAGTGTTGAAGGCGAAGAGCCTAATTTGGTACCTGTACTTATGTGGAACAGTAATAAAATATAAACACCGTCATGTGCAGACCGACAACGATGAATGAGTGATGGGGGACTAAGCTTCCACATAGTGGGAAAAGGATTAAGGGCTAAGTGTGGAGCCTAGGGGCTAAGTGTTGAGCCTAGGGACTTAAGTCCTTGGGGAATAATATTTTAATATTATTCCAAAAGAAATGTGAGTAATATGTTTTTATCCTAAGTTATTTTGGAAGGACATGTGATTTCCAAATGGTGGGAGGAATGCATGCTAAAGAAATGCATGCAGTTTCATGGGTGACAAGTGTCAACCCAGATGCATGCAAATAAAATGGCTGAGATGAACTGTGAGGGGGTTCCTCCTCCATTCGACTCGACTGCCTGAGGGTGAACCCATCCGACCTCTGCAAGAGACCTCGTGCAATTCTGAAACCGTGGGGAAAAATCTGTGTTGATTTCAGGGATAGCCTGTGTTGAGTTATGAAAATCCAAGACACCCTCTGTCTGAACCATTGAACTTGTGTGTGGAATCTTTGTTCCCAAGCCATAACCATGATACCATCTTGTCATTTCTAAGACTGTTGGAAAACCCGTGTCTGTGTTCCCCATTGGCTGTTGTGGCCACGCAGTGCTGGACTGCGTGTGGCTTGTTGGCTAGTTTGTACACCATTCTCTCCAGGTGAGAGAGGTGATTGAAGTTGGAAGAATGGGTTGCTTGTCCTGTGAGTGATTCTCTCTAGGGGAGAGAGTGAACAGAGGAAGGAGCCCTGTAGTTTCCACAAAGCTCGGAGACTTATGATCCGGTCTGTTGCTGAAACCCAAGGCAAGGGAGGTTAGCAGCCGAAGGACTGTCTAGGTGAAAGAGAAGGTGTATACTCCTAGGGTGGAATAGGCATGTGGGGAAGGAGAGTCTGTGGGCAATGAGTATGAGTGGTTCTTGGGAGAGAATTCCTTCCTCGTGATTGTGTGTTTTTCCCTGTAACCTCATCCTAGCCTAGAATTCCTTGCCTTGGGGTGGAGCTTAGTCCCAGCTCGAGGCTGACCCACTATTGAGCTTGATGAACAGTGTGGTCTAAAGCTGGGAGGTTCATGGAAGGCCTGCACCTGGTTGGTGGAACTACCACTGTTTCAAATATAAGTACCAGATGATGTTTCAATTATGTTTCTGCATGTCTGTGTATTTATAATTATCATGTATTTTGTTGTGCATATGAATTAATGATAATGCCATGTTTTAAAATTATGTTAGCAGTAATTCTTAGGCTTACTCTTAGTTTTAAATATGTTTCATTTCTTAAATGCATGTTGTTTATATAATCAAGTGTGAGTATTGTTATTCCGCATAGTAATGTTGGCCCGACCATAGGGTTGATGGTAGGGAGCGTTACAGTATGGTATCAGAGCGTTGCAATAGTAACAAAAGGGGGTTACACTCCAACCCTCTTGTTTCTCAGGATACAACCTGAGGGAATCTCCAACTCCCCTATTCTCTGGCTACAACCATAAAGAGGCTACAACCCCCTATGTTCTCTAGCTACAACATGAAGGTGGCTACAACCACCTGTCCTTGCCCCATCCAACCACCCTGAAGTAGAAGTATAATGATGGAACCACTGTCACACTATGATTGTGACATATACTGTTGTAAACTTGTACCAATAAAACTGAGTCATGCATCAACCATGCATCAACCCGTACCTCAACCTGTAATCAACCTGTACCATAAACAAGTGCATCAACCATGCACCAACCTGTACCAAACAACCTATAATCAACCTATACCATAATCAAGTGCATCCAACCATGTACCAAGTATGTACCAATCATGTGTCAACTACTCATCAACTATGACTCATCAATATGTACCAACATCATCAACTATACGCCTCATGTATGTTCCAACTCATAAACTACTTGTCTCAACCATGTACCCAACATATACCTTAACCAAAATCCCTCATCAATTTCATCATCCAAATATGATTTGTAACTCTGTAATATACCTGGTGTATATGATCACATACCTTCAAACCTTCCTTAACTTTCACAACACGAGACTAGCATTTTCATCAAACTTTTCTTTAGTCTCACATGACTAGTTTGGGATTAGTCAACAACTCTAACTTGAAATAATCATAACTATGTACCTGTAATGAATAAATATATGAAAATAGTAAGCAATGTTATTCAATTTATTTTATGCAATTCCTCTAGGTGCCACTACTTGGAACCTCTTAGAAAAGGAGTTATAGAAAAAAGGACATACCTTGTTGAATTCTGACTTATTCTAGAGAGTGACCTTGTAGAGTGTGCCCGCACAGAATATTTGTTGAATGGATCTGAAAATTTTACAAATAATACTAAAGAATGTACTATAACCAACACATTTGGTCTTACTGAATTTGGATCTGTTATGAATAAGTTATGACGTTTTTATATGAAACACATGTTTTAGACTAGTTTCAAGACTAGCCACAAACCCTATTTTCCACAAAGTGTAACTCCAAAAATACAACGACCCGCAAGTTGAAATTTTTACCACAAATACTTGGATATGTTTCCTCAGTGGCCTATCAATTTCACAGTCTAAGTTATTCTATAAAAAAAATTATTTCAAAAATGGTGAGATGACTTGTAAATAACATACCTTTGAAAGCATCATCAAAAGAATTTATCCTCCCTTGAATTCCGGTCTTCTTTTCCTCACCTTACCTCTAAAATTCAGCTTAGATATTCTTTGGCTAACTCAGTCACCTATAGATATTCAATATGCTCAAGTGTGATATAAAATGAGAGAGCCTTGCCTCTTATTTATACTCTCCAAGTAGTTTCTTTAGAAGCATCTTCTAGGTCACTTTGCCCACTTTCCTTATTTTAGGGTTAACCCACTTCTAATTTATACATTAAATTTATTATTTAAATAATATCTTTTGTATTCACTTTGAATTATAGTACACTCATCACTTCACTTTATTATTTACCTTCTAAAATCTCTTAAACCACTTTGACTACTTTGACCTTTTGGGGCTTCT
The DNA here is from genome assembly GCA_000966675.3 of Picea glauca. Taxonomy (NCBI): domain Eukaryota; kingdom Viridiplantae; phylum Streptophyta; class Pinopsida; order Pinales; family Pinaceae; genus Picea; species Picea glauca. The sequence goes on from JZKD02S0181152.1 coordinate 117,242, forward strand.
AGATGACAT
>JZKD02S0181152.1:117300-145438 GCA_000966675.3 Picea glauca
GTGAGGAGTTATGTGATGTTCCACATACCACCAGAAATGGAATGACATGTACTATCCATATAGAATAGTATTACCTACAAATATATCAAAAATCATACCATTATCCATCAAACAACTTGGGTCCATTACCCAAACCTGGGTTCTCCAACTTCTGATGGCCATAACTCTCTAACCGTGAGGAGTTATGTGAAATTCCACATACTACGAGTAATGGAATGACATGTGCTATCCATATATGATAGTATTACGTTCAAATATATTAAAACTCATACCATTATAAATTAAACAACCTTGGCTCCATTACCCAAACCTTTTTGCTACCGGAAATCGCTATCGGACTTTCTTCAAGGGTTGACATCAATGACAAACAACCTCAATCAACAGATCTATGCTCTAAAAACTACAATTTGGACATGGACACGAGACATACAAGGTGGATCTATGTGTCAATACAGACTTATGAATACTCCATCATAACTTGGATCGATATGGTGAGATCCAGGGTCTTCATTTCCATCATCCTGAAGTATGAATCTAGCCATGTGATTATAGGTGTTGAAGTCGAACATGGTAGAAACCACTTGATTACCAGTCATTAATGGATATCATTAACAAGTGAGATGGAAATTACAATTGATGTCAATGAACACCAAGGTACTCTAGTACAATCCAATGAATGTGACTTAATGAGTTGAAGTCGAACACTCGATGGAATCTTCCAATAAGGGGCCAATGATATGAACCCACTGTTGAAAGAGAGGAAACATGCCATTGAGACATGCAGGTTCCAAGGTAATAAATTATTTCTAAGTCTAATTCTCGGATGTTGAGTTGAAGTTGAAAGGAAAAGACTCGTCACAAGAGGGCCTTAATGTATCCCCCATCAATGACATGAAATATGTAATAGATTTGAAGTAGATAAAGTGATTCATAACTAACTCAGGGAAGACCGACATGGTAATATTTTGAGGACTGCAGATGGCCGACTCAATAGAAATCTTGTTTAAGTTGAATTTCTCTTGAACATATGAATGACACGAAAATTGTATTGGAAACATTGACTCAAGGAGGACCCAACATATGGACTTGTGGATGGTAAAATGAGAGACAAATGGATTTCCCAACCCAGATACAATGATGGAGAGGTGAGTCATGTTCAAGAGAAAATTATTTCCACTAACACAAATACAGATATACATTTCTTTCCTAATTTTCCCCCACAATTTCTGGCAACTACCTCTTTATTTTTATGCAAGCTTGAGGAGGATAACATATGCTTGTAATGTAAGCTCATCCTTTGTATGAGTCCCTTAGATTATGTTTAATGAACCCTAGGAAGGAGTGGTTTGATCCCATATGGCCCTTCCCATGTTTTTTTTACGAGTCCAAAGAAAGAAAACTCAGTGGTCTTTTCATATTTATGGAATTTGAAAATTACTTAAAGAGGACTCTATAATTTTTTCTAATCGTGATTGATTAGAGTGTTCCTTGTTCGTAAAGTAGTCTAATGATATCAAAAAAGAGATAAACTACCACTCGACAGACATTTTATTCAGATACTTTAATGAGCGTGAAAAAAACAATATCGCTCGGTAATCTCTTCTTGTTTAGAGAGTTTAAAAAGAGCTTAAAGGGAAACCCAAGGGGTTCCTTTTTCGTATAACCTTTACGAGTTCGAAAAAGTGATAAAAGTTTACTCGGTTACATTCTCAGGTATTTATGAGCATGAGAAAGAACAAATACTAAGCTCAGGATTTTTTTCATTTTTACGTAAGTGTTGGCACAGGGGCAGACCCAGGGTTCAACGCTACAACAACGCACCAACAAAACCCTAACTACTGACCCTTTCGACAACACCTGCAAAGTAGATGAAGTCTCACTTGAGGTAGAGGTAGGGGTGGTTGCAGGACTCCGATGTCTGCAACCTTAGATGGGACACATATTTGTGATTGTAACACTTTAACATAACACTTAGCAGTTATAGTTCATCAATAGTCTCCTTTAGATTATAGCGTAAAACCTAATAACAGAATTGACGCAGTATTCACACAGATCTAATATAACCAAGCACTAAGCACATCAACATAGGTCAGATCTAACATTCATTCACATTATTCAGCACTAAGCTTATCATATCAAATTCATCTAACATACATCAGTGCACTAAGCATTTAATCACATAAACAAGAGAACACCCAAAATGCACAAAGCAACCACAACACAGGATATACATGGTTCACCCCCTCCCTGGGGCTACATCCACCAAATCTTCTTCTCTTTATTGTCTTCTTTCAATATTCTACATGCAGAGAGCCTTGAGATATTACTTCGCAGAGGACAGGAGATCTGTGCACATCGCTAGATCCTCCTTCCTTGAGTTACAACACAAATCCTTCCACAGTCTCTTACGATCACTTGCACTTAGCTCTGCAAGTCTTACATAGTATGCAAAAAGAAATTAAAATTACCACTTTCACTTAGCACCTAGCATCACATAGATGTCTCCCTTGCCCTAACACTTAGCAAGGTATCAAGCCCCTTCCTACATCACCTAGACATATATTTATACATTACAAAATCGGGCCTAAACATCGGTAAACCCATGGGCCAACATCCCAATACCCGTTACATAAGCCCAAAACCCAAAAATACCTAAAAAGGGGTCGAGATCCCGCGATATCCACTTCAACTTGCTCTCTTCCTTCGATAGCCTGTCGAAGTCCCAAAAGTAGGTCAAATATGACCAAGGATCCTTAAAACTTGGTCAAGGGCCAACAGGCCCCCAACACTCACCTGTGACTCGTCTTGAGTCACTCTGGTGTGGGTAGCTCTACTTTGAAAGCCTCGAGCTTGTCTCAAGCTGCTTTGACCTATTGTTGTTCCATGGTATCCTGTTTGGTGAACTCTTGGATTAATTCTTTGTTGATAGGTCCCTCTAAGCGTTGTTCAGCTGCATTAATGACTTGCTCCAGTTCTGCTCCTCGGCCTTCAATTTCTACGAATAGTTGGAAAGCCTCATCCTGTATTGGTTGGAGCCTCTGAGTCACTTCCATGACTTTTATTTGAATGGTGTGGATCTGCTATTGAGAAATGTGATGTTATTAGGATCACTTCATCCTCTCAATCACTGGCAGGGGCTTCAGCTGCGCCTGTATTGTTTTTGCTTGCTTCTTTTCCTCCTAGAGTTGTGACTCCAATGCCTTTAGTTCATAATCCTCAGTGAGTCGCTCATAAGTCTGGTTACTTCGATCACTTAGTATTTTACATTCCATGTGAGGGCCTTGATTATTTCAACTGCTCTTTGACCAGTTGCTTCTCTTTGATATCGTACATCTGGCAGAGTGCAAGGCACTATACGTAGCTCTAAGTCTACTATTCTTTGTTGTAGCTATTGGATAGCTTCTGTGAGTTGTGCTACTTGATGCTCCACCTGGTCTTCTGCCTTTGGCTCTAAGCCTGTCATAGAGAGAAGTGATTTTTCGATTGCTTCTTTGACTCCAAGTTGTTTTGTGAGCAACTGTTCTTTTTCTTGCTTGGCCTCCACCCTCTCTTCTTCAAACTTGGCTTGAAGGTTGTCTTTCTCCTTTTGTTCAACTTGATGTTGCTCTACCATTTCTTCATAGGCTTGTTTTAGGGATATTGTGGCCTGGTCTTTCTTAGCTTGTTCTCGACAAAGGTGAGCTTTGGTCGCATTCACAAGTCTGTGGAGTTGGGTAGGCTCATCTCCCAACTCTGGTTCTTCTGATGGTGGGGGCACAGTGGATAATGCGTGGCTGGATTGAAGGTCCTGCTATACCCCTTTGATTTCAACCTCGATTCTATCATACATATCCTCCTGCTTGGCTTCATGTTTCTACAAGATGTCCTGTGAGGCATTTGCTACAGTTGTGATGATGAAGTTGAATTCATTTATAGTGAGCACAGTCTGCATCTTAGTCAAGGTGGCTCTGGATTTCTTTTGGGAAGTGTGTTTTGTGGGGGAAACCTTCCTTTTTTTCAAGGGAGCATATTCATCAACAGGATCCTTAGGCGATGTTACTTCACCTTATTTCTACTGATATTCTATGCCATTTGTCTTTTCTACTTTGTCATCACCCCCTCGGCTAGGTGACACTGAAGCAGTTTTTTCCGATGCGTTGCTCAAGTCTTAGACTTCTTCAGTCTTCTTTCTTCTGCTGGTTCCAGGTGTGTCGTGTTCTTTGTGAGAAGCCTTTGAGCTATCAAGTTTAGGATGAGACATATCTGTAGGGTCAGCAGGGATGAGGAGCTCTATATACCAATCCTTGGTTATCTCTTCGAGGTCCTCCTCTGTGAGCTTATAGTATGACTGAAGCTCCTCTTTATGCTAGTCTGCACACACAGTGATATAGATGAAGTGTCGATCTACATGGAAATTCATGAGAGGTATGAACCAGTACAGGGTGTTTGGCATCATGCGAGGGAAAACTTCGATGGCCTTCTTCAGTTGGAGATAGTATGTGTGGAAGACTGTGTTTGACTGCCACTATTTTCCCATATCGTTGGAGTACCAGAGTGTGGTGAATTTCGTAGAGAGTGGCTTGAACGACTCGATGTCCGGGAAGGTCGCACCTTCCTGCATCTCCCAAGTGGTAAATGCAATGAGGATCAAGAGCCAGCTAAAGTGGAACTCATAGCCCTGATATTGAGCTTCATGGAAGTCTAATTCTAGTTGGTTGACCAAGTACTTCACCCAGTTCATCTGGAGTCCTTCTACACATTTCCCCGCGAGGTCAACAATGGATCCTGTGACCTTTGTAGGTATGTTCTTCCTTACAATATTTCCTTTGATCAGCTAGAAGGCCAGGAACACTACACCATTCTGGATGGAAGCTAACTTGTAACCTCGCATCCCCTTTTCTACATCGCCATATGTGTCTTTGATATTCTGTGCCAATGTGTGATATGTAGCCTTTCTTGGGTGGAATTCCTGCAGGTTGGGTCCCTGAATGATCAATCCGGTGATCCTATGGATCAGCATCGGATCAACTGTGATGTGTTGGTCTAGCCATAGGTAGCCACCATGGTAACATGAGAGTAGGAGCTTAACACACGCGTTAACCTCCTGGGGCCTTCCAAAGTGTGGAATCTTCATTACATTCAAGAGGGTGGACTGCGCGAGGTTCATAGTCCACGGCCGGGGGATTACTTTCAAGTTCTCCCCCTTCATCCTGGTCAAGTATTTGTAAGGAGCGAGCATATTATGGTTCTTGTGGTCTCCTAGGTTGAAGTCTATGAACTTAAACATCATGATCTTATCTTGGTGCATTCAAACTACACGTATCCCCTTCGGGAGGTACACAGTAACCATGGTGTAATCAAAGTCCCTCAGGACACTGTCACAACTCACCGCTCCAGCCAGAGATGAGATGTAGTTTGGTAAGATGGTTGGGATTAAATTCGTGTTGGCTAGGTCATCTTTGTGCTTAGTTATCTTCTCTTCTGCCGGTCGGGATGGTCTAGATACACGAGCAGTCGATGGAGAGGCTTGCACTCCTCTCGTCGATGATGCCTGAATACCTGCAGACACTACTTTCTCGGCCATGATATTGATGAGAAATTCCTCGACAGATTTCTCTGCGGCACTGAGCTTGTCTGACATACACTCTTAGATCGGATAACTCGGGTGGATGACTGAGTGTGCAATGCAATGGAACATGTGTCGATCTCAATAAACACAATGTGGTATCAATGAGTTGGCTTGGATACAATTCGCAAAACTGTTCTCAGTGCAACATTCGAAGGGCTAAGTAAACACGATGTAAAAAATCTCTCCAATGAATGAGAGGTCTTCATCAATGCAATTCTATCCATTGCAGCACGGTCCCAATGGTCTGATGGCAAGTATTTGGGCCATTACTGTTGTTCTAACCGTTCAGGTCATCGGGCTAATGGTTATAATTATTTCAACGGTTATATCGCTTCTCCATGGAGAAGTGCCATGTTGCGCTTTTCTGATATCCCAACGAAGTTTCGGTCTTGCAAACCTTCCCTCTGCGAAGTCTCCTCTGGGACCTTCTGTAACTTTTCTCTCTTCTTACTGAGTTTTCTAGCCTTTTTCCTGGTGATGTTTGTCTCAGTATTCCTTTTTCCATTTTGATTCTTATCTCCTTTTGGCATAGTAATTTCGCATTGTTGAGATTCTTTCATAGGGTCGGAGAGTAATACGCCTTCTCTCTTTGGGGTAGGTACTTCAGTCTTCTATGAGTCTTCTTGTGTTCTTTTAACTTTGACATCCAAGTTTCTGGTTCTAAGTAGCTTTGATCTGTTCTCATGTTCTTCAATCAAGTGTGTTATCCTCCTAGTCATGAAATATTTTAATTCCTGCTTCTTCTACTCTAAGACTTCCTCTTCTTTTCTTCTGGCCCGATCCTTTTCAATCTAAGGTTTTCCTAGTAATATATCAAATGGGGTGTTGTTTTCAATAAATTTAACAATTTCAAAATCTTCCTCTGTCGAAGTTAGATGAGCACTCATAGATATCTGGTTGAGTCTTCCACTTAGGGTTATCAACTTTCCTCTAAATAATCCTATTCCTCCCAATGAATGAATCATAGCACGCTTTCCTAAAGCTTCCCAAGTTCTTTCTGTCATGATATTCACCCGTGTTTATTCATCCAAAACACAATCAATGTCGAAGTCTCCTATTCTTGCTTCTATGCATTCTTTTTCTTTGAAGATCTCTAATAAGTTGATATTTTTGTGATCATTTAGGGTTTCTTTCATTTGTAGTAATACATTCTATGATTCTTTCTAGGGTTCTGCCATGGTCATAGTTTCTTGGTCTTCCTTAGGGTTTTCTTGTCTCATATTCATTCTTTCAACCTTAGCAATCATTCTAGGGAAATCTAGAACGTCATGGTCCATAGATTTACAACAAAGACAACTAGGTCTTCTACCAAGGCATTCCTTAGCAAGATGTCCAGGTCTTCTGCAACTATAAAAAAGGATTAGTCTTCTTTTTCTTTTAAATTATCCCCATCATTTCCTATACTGTGCACTAGGATCATAGTAGCTAACCTGCAAAAAATTCTTTCTAGGATCCTGCATCCATTTGTTAGTCCAAACATTCTTTCTATGCATATGAATAACATATCTTTCACTATTTTTGTCAGATCTACTCATATCAAACCTTTTTTCATCTAGTTGTGACCTACTTTTCAAGCTAGGACAAAATTTATCGAACATACCTAGATCCATACTTTTGAAACAAAAATTTCCACTTATCTTACTTTTTCAATCAAAACTTTTCACCGTTCTTACCTTTATTAGAACACAAAAATTTCAAGTCTTACCTCTTTTCTACAGATCTGACTCATCTTCTTGGCACAGATCTTCATAGGTCAAGTAGAATACTGCACACTAGGGAAACATATCTACCCACAGAGATTTCTCTTTTCTTTAGTTCCCAGCAATCATAGTCTCAGTCCCAGCAACGAAACCATTTGTTGGCACAGGGGTAGATCCAAGGTTCAACGCTAAAAAAATGCACCAACAAAACCCTAACTACCAGACCTTTCGACAACACCTACGAAGCAGATGAAGTCTCACCCAAGTTAGAGGTAGGGGTGGTTGCAGGACTCCAATGTTTGCAACCTTAGCTGGGACACATATATATGATTGTAACACTTTAACAGAGCACTTAGCAGTTACAGTTCATCAATATTCACCTTTAGCTTACAGCACGGATAAACCCTAATAACATAATCGACACAACATTCACACAGATCTAATATAACCAATCACTAAGCACATCAACATAGGTCAAATCTAACATTCATTCACATTATTCAACACTAATATTATCATACCAGATTCATCTAACATACATCAGTGCACTAAGCATTTAATCACATAAACAAGAGAACACCCAAAACACACAAAACAACCACAACACAAGATATACATGGTTCATCCCCTCCCTGGGGCTACGTCCACCAACTCTTCTTCTCTTTATTGTCTTATGTCAATATTCTACATGTACAGAGCCTTGATATCTTACTCCACAAAGGACAATAGATATGCACACATCGCTGGATCCTCCTTCCCTAAGTTACAACACAAAGCCTTCCACAGTCTCTTATGATCACTTGCACTTATCTCTACAAATCTTACACAGTATGCACAAAGAAATTACAATTACCACTTGCACTTAGAACCTAGCATCACATAGATGTCTCCCTTGCCCTAACACTTATCAAGCTATCAATCCCCTTCCTACATCACCTAGACATCTATTTATACATTTCAAAATTGGGCCTCAACATGGGTAAACCCATGGGTCGACATCCCCATACCCATTACATAAGCCCAAAACCCAAAAAGTCGTAAAAAGGGGCCAAGATCCCACGATCTCCACTTCGACTTGTGTTCTGCCTTCGACAGCCTGTCAAAGTCCCAAAAGTAGGTCATATATGGCCAAGGATCCTCAAAACTTGGTCAAGGGCCAACAACAAGCTTAAAACAAAACAAAACTATGCCTGGGATAAATTTTATTTTTACACAAGATTAAAACTAAACAAAACTATGCTTGGACCCGGTTTCATTTTTACACAAGCTTGAACCAAAGGAAACTATGCTTTAGGTAGGTGGTTTCATTTGTACATAATATTGAACTAGAGAAAACTATGCTTGAGAAACCAGGTTCAATCCCCAAACCTCTGTTTCATTTTTTAACAAGATTGACATAGAAAAAAGAACTATGCTTGTAACCTATGTTTCATTTTTTCATGAGGTTGCTACATATGAAAAAACTATCCTTGTAGTTGGTTTCATTTTTTAACAAGCTTGAAATCAGAAAACCATGCTCAAAGCTAGTTTCATTTTTTAATAAGCTTGAAATCAGAAAACCATGCTCAAAGCTAGTTTCATTTTTTAATGAGATTGAAATTAGAAAACCATGCTCAAATTTGGTTTCATTTTTTAATGAGATTGAAATCAGAAAACCATTCTCAAAGATGGTTTCATTTTTTAATGAGCTTGAAATCAGAAAACCATGCTCAAATATGGTTTCATTTTTTAATGAGCTTGAAATCAAAAAACCATGCTCAACACTCTCTTCTTGATCATGGATTCCAAGAGAACAATGCTCCAGAAGGACACCATGTCAAGGGACAAAAATTGATCATGGATTCCAAGAGATCTTCACTGGACGAAAGAAACACAATCTAGAAGGAACACATGTCGAGGGTCGCAACAGGGGTAAGGAGGTCAGTATCTAATAGCCTTACCGAATATATCACCATGTCAACTATCGGATCTAAGTCATAAGTGATTGAGCTTATAGTGAGAGGCTCATCTGCATCTGCATCAACATCTGAAGGCATGTGAGACAATGTAAGTTTTAAACCTATGAAGTAAAGAAATGCATACAGATTCTTGAGAAAAACAAAAACTAATCAATGGCTCATACACATAGTACACAGAGATTTACGCTGGAAACCCTTAACAGGAAGAAAACCAACCTTCCTTGGTGTCGCGCCTTTCAACTCTTCATTGTATTAATTTCACCATACAATATATACAATATTTTAAGTATTATGTAGCTACCAAAACCCTAATACCTTAATCTAGGATTAATTTAGAAAACCGCTAAAAATAGAAAAATCCGCTAAAATAGGAAAAACCGTCCCCAAAAAAACATTTCAGGGCGTTCCCCCAACGTTGCGCGTAACCAGGGGGGGGGGAACTAGCCCCCCCTAAGACCCCCCAGGAAAGCACTCAGTTCAAATGACACAAAGAGAGAAGGAAGTTGGGATCGTCAGACACAGTTGTCGAATTTGACATGCCCACACACACACATGCAAAGAATATAACACATACCCAACAGACAACGCCACATAATTGACCTATGGTGGGGGAGATATCATCTACATATAAGAATCATTCAAGGAGGTCGTTGGGTTGATAATCAAATTAGGGCCAATGAAGGAGAGTTTATCAATAGTCACAACTTTTCTGTCATGAGGGAAATATATCACATGAAAAAGAGTGGACACGATAGCTTTCATGGTATAGAAATAATCTCACCCAAGGAGTAAATCAAAATCCAAGGGGTATTGGACTACCATGACGTCAATAAAGACATTTTTGCCTCCCAAAGTTATGGGAAACTGAGGAAGGGTCCCTAAAGGTTGACTGCTTATTCTGTTGAAGGCCAACATATTCTTCATAACCGACACAATCTGAGGACAACCCAAAGCTTGCCAAGCAATAGAGGACAAAATACTAATGGACACACCTTTGTCTATCAGCGTTTGAGGAATGTCCCAACCATAAAATTGTACTGCAATATTGAAAGGAATGTGAGAAGGAAGATGAGGTTCAGTTAGCGCACCCCAATAAAAAAAGGATGGCCTCATTTTTTGGAGGAGGTTCCACGGGAGGAGGAATGTCCCCTAGCAGGGTAGATTCTATATCAATGAGAAAAACGTGGGTATTATTAGGTTTACTCTCTAGTGGGAGAGTAGGATCGACCAATGACGAGATCAAATCGACCACTTGAGTTTTATTCTCCAAAGGTAGAATGGGGTCTACGGGTGGAATCATATCGACCGCTTGGGTTTTACTCTCTAACGGGAGAGTGGGATCGACCAAGGATGGGATCAGATCAACCACTTTGTCAACTAGTCCAACTAAGTATGTGACCGTATTGGCTACTTGATTAATCGGACTAACCGACAAAGGGACCAGATTTATCATTCCATCAACTACAGGTGGGTTGAGAGTAAGCCTGCAGAAAGCAACTAGAAGTTGAGGCTGGGAAACAATCATGTCTTCCAATAATTTCAAGGCTTCGTCCATATGAGGGAAAAGGTGAGTTTGATTACTCCCTCCTCATAACCCACCGGGGAACTTGACTCTACTTTTCTTCTTCCCAATGATATCTTGACTAGTTGACGGGAGGTCATCAACATGTTTTTCAGAGGCTGACGACATGGGTTGGCGAGGGTGTGTAGACCATGATTCTATAACCTTGTATAGACCACATAAATCCTTAAGAAAATGGCTACCCTTACAAATCCTGCAAGGGTACTTGGGCTTACGGGTTGTTTGCATAATCTTGGAATCATCAACACTCCCAGTATGATTAATAATTGGTTGTTGTCCAACATGTTTGGCAGTGGTTGGAAGTTTGGAACCTTGCTTATTTTTCTTCTTCTTAATCTTCCTTTTCTTCTTCTTCTTATCGATCGAGTTAGTATCTTTAGAGATTTCACTCAGTGAAGAAGATGAAACAGAAGAACACCTTGGAAGTGAAGAAGGCTAAGAAGATTTACTAGAAAAGAAGGCAAAGGATCAACATGATGTTGATGTTCTTGGGGGGAATTTCTTACAACTGAAGAACTTGTTGCATTCAGGATTATCGAAGTGGAAAACAACCATACCGACAATCCAATTGTGAGACTTGGAAGGATCAAAGTAGCGATGTAAGGAGGACCAACATTTCTGTAAGAAGGAAAAACAAAAGGTTCCCCCATAGTAGGGGTTGTTTCATTCATTGTTCCAAGAATTGACACCATTAAACAAATATCCAACCTAAAGTATTCTAGGGAAAATAAACAAAACATGCTAAAAATATAAGCAAGCAAACAAACAAAACCTTCTCACAATGAACACACTAGTTGGTGATGAAATCCAATGTTGTGATGACAATGTAAGAAAGGGTTGAGATAGAGCGGGTGGAAAAGTTACGTTGATGACCTTCTTAATAGACTTACACCCTGGTGCAAGCTCCCACATATAAACGTGGGTATACCCTCCAAGGATCCTAAGTGAGTTTGGCCAATGTTGATTCCAGGTACTGTGAAGACTTTCCCCTCCACAATCACCTTTTGTAAAAACCCTAAAGAGATAGGCTACTAAGGTTACCAATTACGACAATGATTCCTGGGGAAACAGTTGACAGTCTGATACACATGCAAGGGAAAGGTATCTAAGCCCGAAATTTCCTCGAGAAGGTCCGCACAGGATTTTCTTCTCAAGTGACCCCCAATAATACGTGCAATATCTACACTAAGACCAACAAAGAAGGGTGAATAACTTTGTCGGCCCTAATGCGACCTCGTGATTGACCCTTGTGTTAGAAGGGATTCCCAGGACAAAATGTAATAAGTGGATTTACCACTCGCTAGCACAAGATTCTATGTTTGTTTATAGCTTTGGAAAGTTATCTTTCACACCTATTCCAAATCCCTACACCCTAAGCTAATGTAGGTTTGCTACCAGAAAATATAAAAATGTCTAATCAATTTTAATAAGCGCTTTATTTTAGGGTTGTTGTTTACTCAAGAGGAGAATGGTCTGGACTAAATGATGTTTTGACTGACTCTAAACAATTCAAATAAATGAGAATTCAAATATTTCACTTCGATGAAAGCTATATTATGAGAAGGAGAAAAAATTTATCATTCCCAAATGCACAATGTCCCAACATTTTATTAAACTCATCAATATCAAGATCTTCAAGAAATGAGCTAAAGAGACTGTACACCAATACACGATTCTTGCCCCCCCCCCGACCATGAGGGGAGGGATTTTTTAAGAATTCAAGACCAAAAATGCCCAAAACTATGCGATTTCGCTACTTCAAATGCAAGGATGCCCCCTATCTAAAATGTTTTCTTTTAAAATGAAATATTAAAAAAAATAAATGTTCTTTCACTAAACAATTCTAAAGAAAAAACAATGTTTTTTAACTTAAAGACACTCAAAGCAGGAGATCAAGTCTTTCAAAAGAACACAAGCTAAACCAAATCAAAGAAGGCTAAAAGAAGATTCAAATATTGTCAAGCAAATTGTAATCAGACTATAATCAAACCCAAAAATTCACCCCAAAACTATATCTAATATCTGGTCAAAGAGAAAGCTTGTCACTCAAAAAATTCTTCAGAAATCATTGCAAGCAGTAGAAGGAAACAGTACGACATTTAGGTATCGTCGCAGGCAATAGAGGGACACAGTGCGATGACGTTGCACTAGTTTTCACAGCAGGGTGCGACGATGACTAAAAATTGAGAAAAAGAAAAGAAAAAAGATGACATATTTTTTGAATGAACTTTCAGGATCTGTATGTCAACTTGGATTACCCAGTGACTCATAGAATGAAAAATCAACAAAAGAAGGAAATCCAAAAGAAAAAAGGAAGCAAACACCAAAAGGCAGCGTTCCCCAGTATGGTCACCCATTTTTTTATCAGACAAATTGGTAAGTGTGGACACAAACTAATCTCCTTAACTTCAACAAGAAGCTAGAACAAAACAAATCAGAATACAACTGACATACAATTTAAACATCATTTGATCCTCGCTAGTATTGTCCTTACTCCATCTTTAGATATGTGGGATGTTGAACCTGTTAAGAAGAACAAACCAACAAAGAGAGAGAACAACGATATATATATTCCAATGAAGCTTATGCATAAGATCAAGGAGTTATACAATAAAAGTAGAGACACCTTTATAGGGAAGAAATGTATCACTACATTACATTGATGAAAGTAAAGAATACAACATATGCCTTGATGTTGCAAGGTCCCTTCCAATGGCCCTTTATTTCAACACACACACCTTTGCTCCAATTTTTTTGATGAAAAGTATTCACAACATTACTTGGAAAGCTAAAGAAAAGTTATCACAAGTACAATCTTCAGTAGAATTATTCATGCATAAACCAACCTAGCCTTTCCCATGAGACATCCCTATTTATATAGGGTGAAAGAGGGATGCATGAGGAGATTAGGATGATCCCACTAAATCAAAGAATTTGGTAAGATCCAAACTGATCGGAGGCCACCTCATCTTCTAGAAGATGCCCTTCTAGAAATTTCGTGAATTTCACCTTTTTCTCTTGTTTGAGCATCATCACACCCTATGTAAAAGTCACTTGCGGCGACGTCGTAGTCCATTTTTAGTGCATCATGCAATGATCAAGCATCGTTGCACCCGAAACATTTAGCAGGGTGCGACGATCTCCTTTGATATGGTTTTTAAGAAAGATGATTCACTTTTCTCATGAAGAAAGTCTCATTTAGTATCTTCAGGGAACATAGAAGTGAGTTATGCACATATCATCAGTTGATCATAGGGGTGACCAAAATAATGTGTAACACTTAGATACATGCAGATGCTAATTCCTCCTATCATCTTTTCTTGCACCATCATTGGGTTGTTCCACTCAAATTATTCTACCAGTTCAATGATTCTCATGTTCAACATCCTGTCTATTTTAGCCTTCACCTTCTCCTTGTACCTCTATTTTAACTTGTAATGCCTTCATCGCAATGGTTGAGCTCATGGTTTCAATGGGATCATCATCTCACCTAAGTCTCCTTTTATTCCCTTCATCTATGAAAATTTCGTTGGGAATAGGTATTGGTATTCTCACAGTAAATATGCAATCTTCTCAACCATCTCATCGTTCCAATAATCTTCTATTTGTGCAAAGTTGGGATTCTTTATTGTCCCAATGTTTACCTTTCGCGTCTTTATATCTTGTGTATATGTGGCGGATTCAAGATCTGGACCTTCCATTTCTTGTTCTCCTTCTTTCTCAGGTACTTGTACATTCCTGGGATCCTCTTCATCATACTCCCCCTTAACTATGTTATATTACTCCAATAGCTCATGGATAGTCATCTTGGCTCTGTGCGCACTGCATACTAGTACCACCTCCATTGTCTCTTCTTATGAGAATATATTTGTTCGAATCACCTGTAGCACTACATCATGTTCAAATGTGAACATGATTTTGAACCTCTGGACCAGTTCTTCTCATCTTGTTGTCCCCCTACGCATCTCCAATTCTAAATACTAGTTCTTTGGAATTGTGTCTAGTGTGTGTATAAATCTATGTTTCCACTATGTTTTCAGTACCGAACTCCATAATGCCCTGTATTGTTCCAGATGACCTGCTGGATCACTCTCCCATGCATACTTCTGTGCAACATTTTCTTCCGCAGTGCTAAACCTTATTTTCATTAGTTTGTTGCACTGTGACCAGTATTTCATTCCTTCTCTGTGTGCAACCCATCATCTGGTTGGAGTTGCTTTCAATACAACATCTAGTGAAAACATCCTTTATTTTTTGGGTACCTTCAACTCAAATTCTTTTACAAAAATATTTATCTCAGTTAATCCATCATACCTGGGTGGATCACATAGCTCTGCTCCAATCCAGTGCAAGGATGGAGTGATGCGCACACACCTTCTAGTTGATACCTCATGCATCCTTTGTTGCCAATTCTCTAGACTTGATTATGAGTTTGATGCACATGCATTGATGCTCCTCTATCTCATCGCACCATCCGCTATGATAATGACATAATCCTCCATCTACACAGTCAATTTATATAAATTTTTAATGTCATTCCTTCTTGTTGTCTCTATGTATATCTTTCCTTCTGATGGGTTCAATGGTGCAATAACTTTCAAATATACAACTTCAAATATCATTTCCCTCCTCTTTAATTTGATGATTGTCTGGTTATCGAAATCCCATTCCAGTCCCATCAGCGCTGGATATGGTTGATTGTCATAAATGATCTAAATAACTTCAAATTTTGTCATGTCACACACCCCATCTATGTTCACCGGTACTCCTTTCAAATACCCAATAAAGACTATTTTGTGTTGATTTGCGAGCCTTAAATGAACATAAGACCATACTACTTTGGGTTTTCCCATCATACATTGTCTTCTTCAGTAACTATTTCACGTCAGATGCAAAGTCCAAGATGACATTATCCACATCATACTCCCCAATCTGTGCGTTGAATCTGATTTCTTCATTGGTTCTCTTCTTGTGAAGTACCTGATTTACCATCATTTGTGTGACAAGAGCTTCCCTTCATCTTTTACAATGATCAATCATGTCATATAGTGTACCTAGCACAGTTTCATCCTTAATTATCTCTACAAAACTCCTCAAGGATTATGTTAGTGTGTTTACCTTTCCAATTGGCTTCTCTTGCACAGTGCGACCTTCTATACGAGGTGCAGATGATGTTGATGCTCCCCAATCTTGTCCAAGTACTTATTTTATTTATCTCTGATATGTCTCCTTTTTCTTGTTGTGGATCGAATGTTGGCATAGGCCCTGTTGACTTCCTTACCCACTACTCAGTCTGCTTTCCTTCATTCTTCATATCAACCCATGTTCTAGCTCCTCCACACATAAAAGTTGTTACTCTTGGTCCTTTGTTGCATCTTTTAGATGATATATTCTTCACATTATAATTTAGATTATGGTTATGGTTTCCTTTGTCCTGCCACTTCATAACTATTTGAGGACATTCTTCTATCAAGTTGTTCATTTCTCTGCAATATGTGCATGTTGTACACTGATTCTAGCATTCACAGGCCAAGTGTCCAGGTTGATTATAGTTATAACATATAATCGATCATCTTCCTCCTCTACTAAAATTCCCTCTACCTCGACCTCTACCAAAGTTTCCTTTGTTCCCTTGATTAGAACCTCTTTGATTTTTATATTGCGGACGAACCCCTTTTGCTGAAAAATTCTCTTCTTGGATCATGTACATATCTTATGTGCACTCCCTCAGTAAGTCGAACACGCGACAATCCTTCTCTTTATGTCCTAAAGACTTGAAAAAATTTCAAAACAAGTTATTTGGCATACTCTGATACTTCTGTAGTAACAGTCAGTCAGTGGGATGATGGCCCCATTTATTACATATCTCACAGTATCCCCCCTAGTAATGTATTCGACACTCCAACTTCCAATTAATGTGTAAATGTTGGGCATTCATCCTTGTCGTGGCCTTCAATTCTACACTTGGTACAACAAACTTGTTCTCCTTTCTCCTTCACTTTTGTAAGCTCGTCCAGTTGAATAATAAACATAGCCAACTGTGTCTGAATTTTTTCCATTCCCCACTATCTCCTACTGGAGATGACTCTAATTTCATTGTAATTTCTAGGGCCTTGGGCTGTGACGTAACCTTATATTGAATCAATGGCCTGCAAATGTGTGGTAGAAGTCCTGTAATAAACCACACTTTATGTTGTTGATATAGGATCTAGAAAGTCATTCTACCCATCACATCCTTAAACATTTGATCAAAATCCCATACCAACTATGTTTGTACCTGTTTAATCTCCTTCAGTTATGTGATGTACTGCAACTTTGACTTTGTCTTTTTGAACTCCTTCAGGAGCGCTTGCTTTATTTTTGCCAAAGTTTTGGCCTGTCCTTTAGGCATGATACTCTGCAAATTCATATACCATACTAGTGCAGGACCTCTAATTGTTGTCTCTAACTGTGAAATATTCATAGCTACATTCGATACATTCTTAGCGGCCCAAATTGTTTCACAAACAAACAAATATTGTTATGGGTCCTCCGACCCAAATCCTTGGAACTCAGGTTATCTAAGAGTATTTTCTACCCCGGCCATGTTTCGTTGTGTATTCCCTCCTCTTGGTGATGATGGTTGAATCTGATTCTGACTATGTGCGCTACTTCTAGAACTCTGACTGCTACTACTCGATCCTCCTTGTCTAACCACAATTGCTTTTGAAAAATATTCAACTATTATTTCAGATTGTGGTTATGCACATGGGGTTGTGGATTTGACACATGATATTGTCTAAATAGGACTTACTGGTTCTTCTATTATTGAAATGGATTGAATCTCATCTTCTTATCCTCCTATATATGGTATCTCTACGATTCAAACTAGTTCGCAAGGCTCTCTCCCCTTTGGCTCATTGTGTGGCTCTCCTTTCTCATCCCCGATATTTTTCCTCTTGTACCTCCTTCCATTGTGCAACTCTCCAAAATTGTATTCTTCCTATCGTATACCCTCTTCTTGCATCCTCAGTCCCTCCCTGTCTTTTTCATCACTTCTTTCGTATTCTCAGAAGATCCTCCTATCATCCCTCGGTTCCCCTATGTGTGTGAACCCATTAGCAGTCAAATTCCATTATCATCACATGTTTTTCACACAATATCATCTATACCCATTGTTGTCCCTTGGTTATTGAAGGAAGAAAAGATTAAGGAATAAAGGTGAAGTGTGAACTGCGTGAAAGGAACATAAAACAAGGAGGGGTCAAAGTGGTTAAAGAATCAGAAAAGAAGGAGAAAAGGAAGGAAAAGCTAGCCATTGGAAGAGAATATTGAGGAAGACAAAGAAGTAAGGAAGATGAATCGTGGACAAATCAACAAGTGGAATAAGACATCAACGAGTGCTTTGGAGCACCTCGCGGAAAAGGAGGAAGGATGGGTTGGCAAAGCCCTGAAAACACGGGTCAAGTTGACCTAGGGTTCAAGCACCTAGGGTTTTGGATCTAGGGTTTTGACACCTAGACTTTGTTATGTAATGTATAAATAAAGGTCTAGAAGACCAGGGAGGGTTCATTCATTTAGTCGTTCTAGGTTGGTTCATTGATACTATGGTTGTTGTTGTTCATTGTTGAGTTTTTTTGTAGAGAACAATGTTGAGACTGTATTGTAAGATCTTTAGCTGGGTGCGAAGATCAACCCTGCAGCTGGGTGCGTAGGGAGGGATGAGGGACAAAGAAAGAGATCTGCAAGCTAATTGTGCAGATAGAACTGTATGTTTTCATATAATATATCAAGAAACACAGTTTTTTGGACTTATCCCTAGGGAGAGGGTGAACCACGTATATATTTTTGTTCCTTGTGATTGATGTTGTGTTATTTGTCATTTGTTATACTGTTATTGCATTGTTGTGTTAGATATGAGATACAACTTGCAAAGTAGGCTTAAGTGAGATAAAGAATAACTATATTGTTGTGTGTTGTTGTCCTAGATCCACTTTGCATTTCCTCTGGTTGTAGACACCTGTGTCCTGCAACCCCCTATTGCTACTTTGGGTGAGACTGCATATGCTTCGTAGGTGTTGCCGAAAGGGCCAATAGTTATGGCTTGTTGGTGCATTGTAAGAGTTGAACCCTGGGTTTACCCCTGTGCCAACAAATGGTTCCATTGTTGGGGATAGGATCGTTTTGAGGGAATGTCAAGGTGGTTCCCATCGAAGACAAAAATTCAAAAGTGGATAAAAGAAAAAGAAAAGGACTTTGCTGAAGCCCAGAAAAAAAAACCCTAGCATTAGTATAGAAGACTGGTTGGGAAGGTACATATTCACCGACATACACGAGATTTTCTTTGGAGGAGTTCATAAGGAGTTATACAAGTGGTTAGCCAGATTAGCAGATACCTAGTTTGAGATCATATCTAGACCACCTGTGGTTTGGACAACAGTTTTGATCAAGAAGGTCAAGAGAGTTGAGAACACTGTGTCTAGAGAAGTGGATCTCTTGTTTGATAATACTATTGGAGGGTACATTACTGATTTTTCTATTGACAGAGTCGAATCGTATAGCCAAACAAAGAGGTACTTCTTTAAGGGACCTAGAGGGAAGTTCCTACACTTCTTGAAGCTGAGGATTAAGATGTTATCGCATGAGAAGAATATATTTAAGATGTAGTGAAGCTAATGTTCAAGAATTCAGACAACGACAGTGACACAGAGGCTGGGCACACACGCAGTGGGAGACCGTTCAGAGAGGTTCCTCTTGCGAACCTATTTAATAAAAACTACGGAGACGAGGGATTATATAGTGGAGAAGAAGTAGACCTAAGAAACAAAGAGTATTCAAAGTCGACAATAACATAGGAAGTACAGACCGAAGAAATTTTCCAAGGAGAACCAGAAACTTTAGGCACTGCACCTACTGTCAAAGTAAGTAATATCAATCCTCTTATTGTTTTAGAATCATTAAGTAACTAGAGTAACCAAGGTAATCAGAGTAGTTAGAAAAGTCAAAGTATTGTTACCGGTAGTTTAGCACATACTCAGTCCAGAAACAAAGGAAGATCTATGGCAGATGAAATGAGGTTACCCATTTTCAGGGGAGACAGATCTGAAGATCCTAACCAACACTAGTTATTATGAAAAGTTGTATGGAGTATCAAGAAAGTCACTGATGAAGTTGTTAAGAGAACTCATTTTAGTACTACCTTGAGGGATCATGCTCTGAACTGGTATATGAAGTTTGTTTCAGGACATGGAAAACCTAAACTGTTGAATGCTATCAAGACTGCATTAAGTGAAGAATTTAAGAAACCTAAGTCAGAGTCACAATGCATTATAGAGCTAAAATAGATCAAGAAGAAGGTCACTGAACTTGTTTGGGAGTTCGATCAGAGGTTTAAAACTCTGATAGGTCGGTTGAGTTTTCAGATTCCAGATGAACAGAATAAAGAATGGTTCATTATTGCTCTCTTGCCACATATCAGGTTTCCTCTGATGCAACAAAAAGTCGCTTCATAGGCTGAAGCTTTGGATATCACCATGAAACTAGAAACAACCCCTGTAGGAGAAGCCAACCTAGGTATGATTCAAATCTTGAATCAATTAACCAATTTATCTTTACAGGTTGAAGATATGAAGAAAGATAAAGGAAAAGAGAAAAGACAAGATATCTGGTGCATCAGATGTAAATCAGAGGGCCGTGAAAAGGACCATTGTCCCCTATTTCATGAATACTTAGCCTCTGGGATACATATAGAATTCAAGGAGAAATGCAACAAGAAGGAAATAATGCACAGTTCAACTCCCCAGGAAGAGGAAACTTCAACCCTCGCGATGGATTCATAGGAAGAGGATGAGGAGGAGGCATGGGTCGAGGTAGAGGACAGATCATTTGTTATAACTGTGCACCTCCAAGACATTTGGCAAGGTATTGTCAGAACCCTTGTACTACTTGCAACTATTGTAACTCCTTTGATCATGTCATTGAATATTGTCCAATATTGTTAGCCAAACTCCAGGAGAGACGAGGAGGAAACCAACAAGTCCAATTGATATCAGTAGAACTTCGTGGTGAAGACCCTAGAGTCATTGTTATTACTAGAGGAGGCGCTGTTACAGGAGAAGACAGAGTGGCTCCAGGAAATACTGCAGAAGGAGCAAGGATCAAAAGAGCTGTAGAGAAGGCACAATTGTTTCATCCAAGGAGAGAGAGGCATACTTTTGAGGAAGAAAGGAAATAATTTGTAGAACGACAAGCTTATTCATATAAGGAACAACCAGAAGTAAGGGAATGTGGAATGACTCTAGCATTCGATCAGTCTGCCTCACCCAGGAAAGGAAAATAGGTTATAAAGCTTATAGAATTCTTATGTACTTTCATTAATTTGATTAAGGATGAAAGAGTTGTACAAGAGATACAATACTTGATAAGACAATATGAGATAGGAAGGGTAGATCCTCCGTTGAATAAAGTAGTACATCAAGTATCCAGAAAGAGAAGGACAAACAAGGAATTACACCTTAGTGCTTAGATTGGAGACTATGATGTGGACTATGTGGTCCTTGACTTGGGATCAAAAGTCAATGTGATGACGAAGAAGACTTGGGCACTGATGGGAAAACATAGACTGATTTAATCTCCTATCAGGCTCGGGATGGATAATCAGCAGGCGATGAGCCCCTTTGGAAGACTAGAGCATGTTCCTGTAGACATTGATGGAATAAGGACATTTGCAGATTTCGAAGTGATTGAAATTGTTGATGATAGTTGTTCTTATCCTGTGTTGTTATGAATTGATTTGGCTTTCAACAATTCGACTGTTGTTGACCTAAAGAAGAGAAGAATGACATTTGAGGGTAAGGGACTTAAATTCATCACACCTCTAGACCCGGATGAAGGTCGCAGACACACAAAACCTATCAGGGAAGAAGACCGTGTGTATGAGCTGGAGAACATCTACAATCTGACAACAAGGCAACATGATTACATTAATCCTATAGCAGATGGAAACCTTAGCTAGTGAAGTGAAAGTGCGTGTTCATCAGATTTAGAAAAGGCATTAGAAAATTGGTAGAACATGATGTATGAAGTCTCCACACGACGATGTGCCACACTGACCAGAGAAGATCGTTGGATCGACACAAAAATAAGCAATCTTCCAACATTTGATGGTTTAAATCATTTATAGACATTTCTAGCTGAATTTGAGAAAATTTTACCCGTACAAAAAATGATGTTGGCACTAGATGAAGCCTTTAAAGCCACACTAGATAGATGGTGGGGAGAACACAAGAGGAACATCGTAGAGTGGACACAGTGTCGCACCTTATTGACAGTGCACTTTTCATACCAAGATGAAGGATGCAAAGTTGTTAAGAGGCCTGGAGAAACATCCCTAAAGAACAGTGGGTGCAAAAGTTCATTAACACCTTGGATACTACGCCTATCAATTGGTATCTTCATGCAGAACTATACCTCATCACTACAGACTGGTATAGAATGAATCGGAACTTTATAGCTACCTTCTTATTTGAAATCCAGTACCCTAGAGTAGATCAGGATTTACAAAGTGTAAAACAAAAGGTCTTTGAGGAGGCACCTAACCGCCCTTTTACCCAAGAAGGAGATGAATGGACTACGCCTCTTCAACAGTTACAGGATTGCTACAATATTAATGTCAATGAGGATGATGACCCTAGTGATGTAAACATTGTAGAAACTGAAGGTCATAGAGACATAGAAGGGCCTGGGATTGAATTACTCTTTGTTGGACAGCCTATCAAAATTAAGAAAGTTAATATTGGAACAGAGAAAACACCTAAATTAGCAAATGTGGGAGACTATTGGGATGATGCCACTATTATTAATATCATAGAGATACTACATGAATATCAGGACTTGTTTCCAACCAATTTCATTGATATGAAGTCCATTAAAGTACCCATGGGAGAAATGAACATCCCTCTGAGACCATATGAAAGAGCTATCAAGTAGATACCTTACAGACTAAATCCCAAATACAAGAAGAAAGTTAGGATTGAATTGGATAGAATGCTAGAAGCAGGAATCATAGAACTTGTTGAAGAATCTGAATGGATTATCCCTATGGTGGTCTAAGATAAGAAGACATGAGAAATCATAATTTGTGTAGACCTAAGGAAACCGAATGATGCATGCCTACATGATCCATTCCCTACACCCTTTACCGATGAAGTTCTAGATAACGTAGGAGGACAAGAGATCTACTCATTCACAGATGGATTTTCAGGTCATCATCAAATTAGAATTGCTAAGGAAGATCGACATAAGACCACATTTGCAATAGAATGGGGTTATTTTCAATACACAGTGATACCCTTTGGCTTGAAGAATTCACGGGCCATATTTTCCAGGGTGGTGGTAGAAGCATTTAAGGACTTTGTCCACAAGTTCTTGGAATCATATTTTGACGATTGGACTGTTTTTAGCCTAATGAAAGACTACATTGAATGTTTGAGATTGATGTTAGATAAGTGTAGGCATGGTTAGATTGCCCTGAATTTGAAAAAGTGTATTTTCTTTTGACCGTTTGGAGTGTTGCTTGGGCACATTGTGTGTAAGCATGGATTATTGGTGGATCCTTCCAATATTGCCATCATTGTTGATCTACCTCCTCCCACTTCAGTTAGGCAGTTGCACACTGCATTGGGGAACACTGGATACTACATAAATTTCATTAAGGGTTATGCACAGATAACAACACCTATGGAGAAGCTATTAAAGAAAGATAGTAAGTTCCAATGGACAGAAGAATTCCAACAGAGCTTAAACACACTCAAACAAAAAATGGTTACTGTGCCAATCTTGGTTTTTCTAGATTGGAGTAAGGAGTTCAATGTTCATGTCAATGCCTCATCCATTGCATTAGGAGGAGTTTTAGCACAGCCAGATTCAGAAGATATTGACCACCCCATAGCCTTTGCTAGAAGGAAGCTTTCTACAGCTGAAAGGAACTACAATACAACTAAAATAGAAGACTTGGATATGGTTTATGTGTTGCATAAATTCAGACGCTATTTGTTGGGAGGACATTTTAAGATGTTCACTGATCATTCTACATTAAAATACTTAGTCAACAAGCCAGTGTTGGGGGGAAGAAGATGCAGATGGCTACTATTATTCCACGAATATGACTTTGAAATTGTGGTCAAGCCAGGAAGAACGAATAAAGGACCTGATCACTTATCCAGTTTAGAACATGGAGAGGAACCTACCATTTTGGAGGACACACTACCAGATGCACAATTTCTAGCTATCAGGAAAATTGATGATCATTTCACCGAGATAGTTCAGTTCCTGTCCACAGGAATGATACCTCGTGAGTACATAGTCATTCAAAAGAAACAGTTGGTAGTTTGCGCTGCATATTTTCAACTCATAGCTGGATAGTTGTATAAGATGGGACCAGATGAGATCTTGAGGAGATGTGTTATGGAGGAAGAAAGGCCATTGATTCTTGCAGAAGCGCACAAAGGCATTGTAGGAGGACATTATGCAGGGAAATCAACAGTGCAAAAGATTCTTAGAGCTGGCCTCTAGTGGCCTACTTTACACAAGGGTGCTAAGGAATACTATAGAGCCTACGATGTATGTCAAAGAGTAGGAAATCCTTATAAAAGGGATGAGATGCCTTTAGCACCACAATTAACATTACAAGTATTCGAGAAATGGGCCATTGACTTTGTGGGACCTATTACCCCACCGGGAAGGTGCACATGATCTCAATACATTATCAATGTGACATAGTATTTAACTAGATGGGAAGAAGCAAGAGAAGTTAAATACTTTAGTGCAACTACAATTGCGAAGTTCATCTTTGAGGATATTATCACTAGATTTGGATGCCCGAAGATCCTCATGAGTGATCAAGGCACGCACTTCATCAACAAAACTATTGAATCCCTGACTCAGGAATTTGAAGTTCACCATCAGAAGAGTACTCCATACCGCCCATAGGTGAATGATACATTCGAAGCTTTCAATAAGATCTTGGAGACAACACTAACCAACATTTTCAATGTTAACATAGATGATTGGGATTTAATAATTCCAGTAGTATTATGGGCCTACAGAACTACCTGCAAGAAGTTAACAACGCAGAGCCAATTTAAGTTGGTATATGGTTTGGAAGCAGTGGTACCTATGGAATAATTGGTTTTTAGTTTAAGAATTACAACCTTCACGGGTATGGATGACATTGGCGCTGATCAAGACAGGATTGCGTAGTTGTTGGCACTAGAAGAAGATAGGTTTATTGCAGAATTTCATCAGCAGGTACAAAAATAAAGAGAAAAGGCTTACCATGATAGACACATCAGAGGAAGGCATTCAAGCAAGGAGATTTGGTACTTTTATATGATAGTAAGTTCATGAAGCATTCAGGGAAGTTCAGGACACATTGGCTAGGGCCATTTGAAGTTGCCTATGTTACAAAAGGAGGAGTTGCACAATTGAAGACCCTTAATATAGAATGGAAAGAAGGTTTGGTAAATGGGAGCCGATTGAAATTGTATTATGACAACCAACTGCCTCGCAACCCTCAGTAAAAGCACAAGGAAGAAGTTTCTAGGTACCAGGTGCATTTGAAACTGGGTACCAGACACAAAAAAGTCAGTCTGCACAAACATGGGAAGGGACGAAGCAGAAAGCATAGGCTACTTCACGTAGTCTGCAGTCGAAGTAAAATAGAAGGTTCAGTCTTGCAGTGACTCGGGAAGAGTCACATGTGAGTGTTGGGGGTTTGTTGGCCCTTGGTTATCGAAGGAAGAAAATATTAAGGAATAAAGGAAAAGTACAAACTGTGCGGAAGGAACATATACTGAGGAGGGGTTGAAGTGGTTAAAGAAGCAGAAAAAAAGGAGAAAAGGAAGGAAAATCTAGTCGTTGGAAGAGAAAATCAAGGAAGATAAAGAAGTAAGGAAGATGGATCATGCACAACTCAGCAAGTGGAACAAGAAATTAACCAGTGCTTTGGAGCACCTCATGAAAAAGGAGGGAGGACAGGCTAGCGAAGCCCTAAAAATGTGGGTCAATTTGACCTAGGATTCAAGCACCTAGGGTTTTGGATATAGGGTTTTGACACCTAGACTTTGCTATGTAATGTATAAATAAAGGTCTAGAAGACCAGGGAGGGTTCGTTCATTCAGTCGTTCTAGGTTGGTCTGTTGATACTATGGTTGTTTTTGTTCATTGTTGAGTGTTTTTGTAGAGAACAATGTTGAGAATGTATTGTAATATCTTCAGTTGGGTGGGAAGATCAACCCTGCAGCTGGGTGCACAGGGAGGGACGAGGGACAAAGAGAGAGATATGCAATCTAAGTGCACAAAAATAACTGTATGTTTTCATATAATATATCAAGAAACACAGTTCTGTGGATGTAGCCCTAGGGAGAGGGTGAACCACATATATATTGTTGTTCTTTGTGATTGACGTTGTGTTATTTTCCATCTGTTATATTTTTATTGCATTGTTGTATTAGATATGAGATATAACTTGGAAAGTAGGATTAAGTGAGATAAATAATAACTAGATTGTCGTGTGTTGTTGTCCTGGATCCAGTTTGCATTTCCTCTGGTTGTAGACACCTGTGTCCTGCAACCCCCTATTTCTACTTTGGGTGAGATGGAATCTACTTCACAGGTGTTGTCGAAAGGGCTAGCAGTTAAGGCTTGTTGGTGAGTTGTAAGATTTGAACCCTGGGTCTACCCCTGTGCTCCCATGCAGACCTTTGAAAAAGTCCCTTTCTGTGACACTTTAAGAATGAATACAATCTACTGCAAATTTTGTAATGTAACATCCTAGTATGTTGTCCAACAAAAAATAAATTGCTCGAGTAGTTGGGTTACTTATAGAATTCAGTTATCTGACCAATTCAGGATTCCAATTCCTTGATGTTGTAGTGTTGTACCTTCCATTTTTCTCTACTAACCTTTCTAGTTACTTGGTCATAATATTTGGGAATTCACCAAAGAAAATTTCACGCAAATCTATGATCACATACCTTTTCATCCATTGCTTGTCACTCATTCGAGGGTTTTTTTTCTCCATTCAAGAAAATATCAGTCCTTCATTTCCAACCATTTTGAGATCTCCTTCTTTGTCGGCCTCCAAAACATCCCCTTAATCAAAATTTCTTAGTTTGGGAAAAAAAACCATTTGTTGACACTATTGTGCATGGGATGTAAGACCCTAAGTTCGGTTTACTATGACAGAAAAAACCCACTAGACACCGACCCTTTCGGGATCATCTTCTTGCATAGATGAAGTCTCACCCGAGGTATCTATTGAGACTATGAGAACCAAGCTTCTGCAGTAGTAAGGGAATGGGAGGAAAACGTTATGTTCATTCTTCCTTATTATGTTTATGTGTGTTATTATGTTCTAGTCAATAGTAACGTACTTATGATTCAGATTCCTATAATTAACATATTTTTGGTTATTACATAGATTCGTTACAGTCACAGAAAGAAAAATTACACCATATTTAACCATGAGACAAGTCTATTCTACAAGGAATACAAATAGAATTCATAAGCACACATAGAAAGAAAGACAACACATGATTCAATAGCATCTATGTAACCTTCATTTATTCATTTTTTTCACCAACAGACTATTGCATTCACGAATCTAGAACTCAACATCAAACAGAACTTACATGGAACTGAACCTAGCAAAGATCCAAACATATAGAGGAACCCAACCTTAGTAGAGATAGAACCCCTAATCTCCCAACCCGTTACATATTTATACAGAAATATAGGGCTCAAACCATAGTTTGTTCATCCCAAAAATACCCCATTACAATGCATGGCCAACTCAGTTAACTGGTTGTTCAACTGCTTTCTTCTGCTTTTCAATTTGCATGCTTCTTTTCTACTGTTCTTCTATCTCTGGAATGTCATGTTGTCATCATTTTGTCATGCTTTATTGTCTTTCTTTATTCTCTATCGACTTTATTCTTCTATATGTGTGTTGTCTTGCTTATGCGCACTTTCCTCCTCCTGCACACTGTCCTCCTGAATGCATATCAACTACGTGCTCTCTAGCTTTTCTTCTTCTTCCATGCACTTTTCCTATACTTACTATTTTTCCCAAAAATATATCAATATTGCATGTCCAACAATGGCCAATCAAGTGCTAGATTGACATTTATCACATTATATTACACATTCACTTTTCAACATAATTCATCCACATCAACATAAATATAAGTACCCAACCATACATCACATCACACATATGCAAAATAAAAATAGAAACATCATCCATATATAT
>JZKD02S0181152.1:152284-176725 GCA_000966675.3 Picea glauca
GACAATATTTACAAACAAAGGAGCCATCTGAGACTCAAACAAAACATTTCTTCAGGAAATGCCCATTCACTGGGCTACTGAAAACTTCTTCACCTTCCAAATCTCGCAACCTGTAAGTGTTATTTGAGAAAATCTCAAAAATTCTGAAAGGCCTAATCCACACGGCTTCAAATTTGTTGTGTTTTCCCTTATCTTGCTTAGGAGCATCCCATTTCAGCACCAAGTCTCCTATATGGAACCGCTCCTTCTTGGCCTTCCTATCGAATACTTGCTTGATCTTTTGCTGATGGTCCTGAATCTTGTCCACTGTCTGCTCCCTAGCCTGCTAGACCTCTACTAGCTGATGAATTCTTATGATCATGTCATTGGGATATTCTTGATAATCCTGGAAGAATTTCACTACGGGAATGGCCAACTGAGAAGGGAAGATGGCTTCGGCTCCGTAGACTAACTGGAAAGGGGAGAGACTTATAGATCTCTTTATAGTCACCTGATCAGCCCATAGGGTGAATTTCAACTTTGAATTCCAAGCCCTTTTTTTGTCTTCCAACAACCTTTTGATGATCCTTATCAAGCTTTTGTTGGAGGATTCCGCTAGAACATTTCCCTATGGATAATATGGGGTGGAGTGAATCAATTTGATCCTGAAATATTCACAGAACTTGGCTAGTGGTTCAGACCCGAAAGGGGCTACATTATCAGTGACAATCTTATTTGGGCAGCCGAACCCTGTGATGAGGTCCTCCAAGAATCCAATGATTACCTTGTGGGAAGCACTTCTGGTGGGGATAGCTTTGATCCACTTGGTAAAGAAATCTATAGCAGTCAGGATCCACCTATGCTGCCCACTGGAGGCAAGGTGAATTTCTCCAATGAAATCTAGGCCCCACTGCTGGAAAGGCCCTGAAACCACCACTGGATTTAACGGCAGAGACTTGAGCTGTTGCTTTCCTGCAAATTTTTGACATTTGATGTAGGCTCTGACCCTTTTGCAGACATCAGTGAACACGGTAGGCCAGTAGTACCCAACCCTGAGGATTTTGTGGGTTGTGGATCTCCAGAAATGGTGCCCTCCACACAGGTCATTGTGAAATTCATCCACGACCGTCTCGACCTCTGGTGGACTCATGCATTTTAAAAGCACCCCCAGGGGGTCTTTCCAATACAACACTTGATCGATCAGGCAGTATCTGACTTCTTTGAGCTTGAGATCTCTTGCCTTTCTTCTTTGCAGACCATCTGGAGGCCGCAACTCTTGCAGAAAGTATATTACATCCTTATACCAGGGATATCGAGCCAATGGGGGCTCCCTTTGATGGTCTACGTCAGGCAGTCAATCCTGCTGAATACCTGAGCATTTGTTGATGAAACTTATCCACAAATATTGGAAGTTTTCTTTATCCAACATCTTGGCTAAACCTTGACCTTTGATCAATTTGGTGGGTCTTATTTCCAGGTCAAATTCCAGAATTTTGTCTATCCATTTACTCCTTCTCCCGTCTATGTCAGGTTGAATAAGAATGTCTTTAACAACAATCGAGGGGACATAGGCGATGATTTTTTACTGCAAGACATAGGTTCTAAAAGCTATGAGAGCTTTTACCAGAGCATAGGCCTGCTTCTCCATAGCGTCATACCTGACTTCGGTGTCCCTGAATGCTCGACTGAAATAAGCAATAGGCTTCTCTAGCCCAATGTTGTTTGTCTGTAATAGAACAACAGCCATTGTGTCAGGTGAGGCAAAGGAGAAGATAAGGAAATTCTTTGAGTAGTCGGGACTGATAAGCACAGGAGCTTCAGTCAGAGCCTTCTTGATTTGTTCAAAGGAATGTCACGATTGAGGGGTCCACCTTACTTCATTCTCTTTCTTCAACATGGTTGTTATAAGCTTTACCTCCTCAGCAAAGTTAGGCACAAAACTCCTCAGAAAATTAATTTTACCGAGGAAAGATTGGACCTCCTTCTTGGACCTCGGGATTGATAGGGCTTGTATCGCCTCAACTCTCCTGGGGTCAATTCTGACTCCTTCTGTCGATACTATGTGGCCTAGTAACTTTCCCTCCTGCATGGAAAACAGAGATTTCTTGGGGTTTAATGAAATGTCGAACTTTCTGCATTTTAGGAAAACTTTCCTAAGATGACAACAGTGTTTTTTTATCTGATTTTGAAAACACTGTGATGTCATCCAGATAAACGACCACGAATTTATCCTTTTCCCCGATGAAAGTTACATCCATGGCGCGCTGGAATGTTGCCCCTGAATTCATTAATCCAAACGACATCTTGGAATACATGAATGTGCCCCATGGGGTGGTGAACGTTGTCTTTTCCCTGTCCTCAGGCAGAACGAAGACTTGATTGTAGCCAGAGAATCCATCAATCATGGACATCTTGGAAGCTCCTGTCACCCTCTGCAGTATATGTTCCATCATCGGCAAGGGGTAGTTATCCTTCCGTGAGCTCCTATTCAGGTTTCTAAAGTCCACACAGAGTCAGATCTCTCCATTCTTTTTCCTTACTGGCACCAAGTTGGCAACCCACTCTGAATATCTCAGTGGTACAATGATATGAGCTTGAAGAAGCTTCTTCACTTCCCTCTCCATGATAGGCAGCAACATAGGATTGATCTGTCTGAGATTTTTCCTGAATGGCTTTGCATCTTCTTTTAATGGGATTTTATGCTCGATGACAGAAATGTCATATGTTTTGAGGTCTTCGTACGTCCAGGCGAAAACATCCGCAAATTCCCTCAAAAGTCCAATGTATTCAGACCTCTGCTCCTTTGTCAGACTTCTTGACAATTTGACATACTTGGGCTCACCCTCAGTCCCAATGTTGCACTGAATAGTACCAGTGTCCTCCTCTGAGACTTCTCCTTTTAACGATACATCATTTCCATCAAAAAGTCTTTCCAAAGGAACCAGTCCTCTGGGAATATGGTTGTTGGGTAGCTTTACAATGTCACGCTCTGCAATTTTATTCAAAAAATTACCCCCATCAAGCTCTTCCTCTGAGACGGCGTCTTGGTCAATGTGTATTTTTGAAAATTCCTTGACAGTCTTCAAGAACCTCTTGACCTCGAGATCATCCTCGAATACCTTCCAATGTTTGACGTTGTCAAGTATGGAGGGCCTGTATTTTACCTCTACATCATATCTGAATTTGGGCGGCAAGGGTACTTTGGAATTGCTAGCCGATGTAGCCAAGGAATCTTCCAAGGTGTTCTCCTCTCTTGGGATGAATGAAATGTTAAATGCTGAGAAGAAATTGTCAACTAGGTCCCACACCTCATTTATGTAGCTTCTGAGTCGAGGATGCTTAGCCTGATAAGCGTTTCTGATCTGCTGGACCACCAAATCTGCATCACCGAACACTGCTACTTCCTGAATTCCCATTTCCCTCATGGCTCTTAATCCCAGAACAAGAGCCTCATACTCTGCCACAATGTTGGTGGCTTCAAATTCTAATTTGTATGACAGAGATATGGTTTCCTGAGCAGGTGACACAAAAACCACCCCAGCTCCAGCGCCTTCCCTGGAAGAGGCTCCATCAAAGAACAGTTTCCAGATGGGGGTGATGGAGGGAGGAAGTTTAGGGGAAATGGTGGGCTACCTTCTAAGTTTGAGAGGAGGCTCGGGGGCATGGGTTAGTTGTAGTAAACTAGAGCCTAAATCAGTGTCCAAGGCGAAGATGGGATGGTTGGTAGGGTTGGCTTCATCACTGATTATGTAGGCCAGTTGGGCTTCCCTGTACAGTCTTCTATGCTCCCCTCCGAACACTGGGATGGTAGCATACGTGAGGTACATATGCAAGGTTCCCCCCAGTCTTTTTATCCAAGATCTTGACAACAACATACCGAACTTGGGAGGAACATCGACCACTACAATATCCATGACCAGGATTTTCATGGGCAGTTGAAACAAGGTCACGACCAGGTCCTTAATAATTTTGAGGCACTGAACTCTCCTAGATTCAAAAGAATAGAGGTCATGATAGGCTCGGGTGACTTCTAGTCCTAATTCTTCCATGACAGTTTTGGGCATGAGGTTGTGAGAAGCCCCTGAATCCATTAAGGAGTTGTGCAACACTTTATCTTGTATGTTCAGGGATGTGTAAAAGGGAGGGGATGAATGATCTCTATATTCTACCATGGGACCTAGGACAACTGTTGGATTTTCATCTTGGATATTTATGGAATCTGTGGGAAGGCCCGAGGCTTCAGACTATAAAATCTCAGAGAAGTGTTTTTTAAATTCTTCATGTTTAATTAGCTCGGTGAGGGGCACAGAGATTCTGATCTTTTGAATCTCATTCTCGAAATTAAAAGAAGATGTAGGCTTTGGAATTTCTCTTATTTCAGGAACATGATTGTGGACAGTGGGAGAGAGGGGTTGAGCCTTCTTACCTCTGTGACTGTTGGCTACTGTGTTAGCAAGATTTTTTGTTCTAGTGGACTACTCAGGAATATCAGGTGTTGTTGTCTTTTTATCGGACCTCAGGTTATACCTGCCTCGGCCGCCGCTAACCTTGTCTCCCTTTCTCAATTCATTTAGCTGAATATCCATGAGAGACTCCTCGTAAGTTGTTTGAGTGAGATGAGGAAAAGGAGGAGTGTCCTCTAAGAAGTGGATTTCAGGGTCAAGCTCATATGTTTCTCTTTCTTCCCCATCGGCCACCAAGTTGTTCTGAAAAGGGGCCTGAATTCTTTGGTCTTGTCGGTCTTTGTCTCTTTGTTCCCTTGGGAAGGCCCATGGCCCATGGTTATCAGATCTCCTGAAACCTCTACCATCAGTATTATGGGGATTTTTGTACATGGGTTTCCCTTCTAACTCCCACCTTTCCATCCTAGCAGAAAGTGACTTGAGTACCCTAGCTGTCTCATCTGCATGAAGGGACAGGGGAGAGGAACTGGATGAGGTAGCTTCAGGCCTCTGCCTGGATATGTTCCTACCAGCAGCATGCCTGAGTTGGTCAACAGCCAATATATTAGACTCTACTTCCATGGCTGCATCCTGCATCTGAGCCAGAGTAGTGGCTCTTCTTTCCCTCAGCAAGAGGAAGAAATCGGGATCAAAGGCACTAGCATAAGTAATCTTTGTAGAGGCTTCAGAGGGTTTTATCTAGGCAGGGATTTTGTTGTACATTTTATTAAATCTCTTGGAGAAATCAGAGACAGACTCTCCTTCCTTTCTCTTCAAACACCCAGACTCTGTCATGTAATACATGAAGTCTTTCTTATCTCCCCACTGTCTTAAAAAGGCATTATCTAAAGCTTCGATCCCATCAATGGATCCAGGAGGCAGGGCCTTAAACCATTTTCTAGCCTCTCCTTGGAGACTATGGACAAAAATCCTCATCCATACGTCTGCGTGCATGATGTTACTATCATCTGTGAAACTGTAAAAGGCTTCTAGGTGCTCTTCTGTAGTTATGTCCCCCTCACCTATAAACCTGGGCATCTATTTGAGGTAACCATCTGCTAGGAGGGTGTTGAGAGGTTGCGGTAGCACAAGGGGAGCATACCTAGCGGCTATAATGGCCTCCATTCGGGTCAGAGGGGGATTAGCACCAGCCATAGGAATATTAGGTGGAGGAGAAGGAGTTCGCGAAGGGACTACTGAGAATGAGCCTCTAATTGGAGTGGGGAACAAGAGGGAATTTAAGGAGAAGGCTATCGAGCTCAAGTCAGTGGGTGCTCCTCTTTGTACAGGAGTGATTAAGCTAGGCATAGGGAAATCTTCTACGGTCCTGGGTCTACGCCAGGGTATAGATTCAGGGGAGAGGGGAGTGACAAGGTCTTGACCCTCCGGTCCCAGACCAGGAGAAGAAAACTTGACAGGAACACTCTCAAAATTTAGGAAACGAGAAACTGCAGAAAAAGGCCTGTCGGGAAACTGAGGAGGAGAAAAAGGAGCTCCCACAGAAGGATGTGGTGGATTACCTAGTTCAGTGATGGATGCTTCTTCTTCAGAGGCCTTTCCCCTTCTGAGCACCGCCTCTGGATCTGTTTCAGGCATAGCTAGAGGCAGTTGTGGATGAGACCACGTATGCCTACCCCTGAAAGCCACAATTGATAGGGCAGGTCTGCCACAGTGGAGTCGTCACAATGGAGTCGCCAGGTGCATGTTAGCAATTTTGAAAGGCTCTGATAATCTGATGCACCTTCAGATTCAGAGGCTCAATGTCATTCTACCCAGGGAAAAGTCTTCAATTTCATCCCCGACAACGGCGTCGGAAATGTTAGCGCTGGAAGTCGCTCCTGGATTGCTTGCAGAAGTAGAGCCCAATGCCCATCAATTTTTATGTCACGGTTTGATAAATGGGAGATCAAATGGGTAGAGATTCGAGGAGATATCACTCTAACTTGGGGACTGGATCTGGTATGTAAATAACAAAGGAGGTCTGGAATCCTAACTTCGGCCAGTGGATTGATTAAAAGATGAGCAGGTGGAAGACTTAGTAAGAAAGGTGAACAAACAGCTCTGGGAAACAGGCTTACAGCAGTTTGTAGGGGAAAAACTCTAAATGCAGGATCCTCCTGGTTTAGGTCTTCAAGAAACTAAATAGAAGACTTGACTGGATCCTCCAATTCCAAGTCATCCAGCGTTAAGGAAATCACAGGAACCGATTAGAGACTCCGTAACTATTACAGTGATCCATTACAACATCATCCTATAACAGCTACAGCTCGACTGGATCCTCCAATTCCGAGCTTCTCTAACACGGTATAACAAAGATATAAAGAAACTGGAATTCATAAGGCAAGAAGTCTCAGAAGTCTATACGTAACTAGAGCATCAGTGCTTCATTAAAGATTTACAACCGGGACCTCTACTCAACCATCGATACCTTCCAAAATACAAAGACTAAGTCTATATACTCAGATAAAAACACCTAACAGAGGTGTTCCCAGTCACCCAAGGCTTGGTTTCCCTTCAGTCAAACTCATACTAATATTCTTTGTCAGACACCACCTTAACTGCGCAAGGCTCCCACAGGGGAAGTAGTTGAATCAGTAAATGTCGAGTTAGAGTGCACAGACCTCCTCTGGCTAGTCGAGGACTCGGCATGGATTTTCTGAAAGACTGGGTACACAGGACCCTCTCAATCGGACCGCTTACTAGACCCTCCATACCTTGCAATTAATGATTGAGGCGAGGCCTCAACCACCCTCTCGTTTCTTCATTCATTCCCGGCAGGTATCGGGATCCAGACCACGTCGAACTGGAAACTGAAGAGCAAAGTAACCCCCATTCAGAGATTTAGCTCAACACTTCAAGGCCCGAGTAGTTGCATGACAAATATAATCACCCCTTCCCCAGGCCTCCACTGATCGGGGTTTTCAATACCATGATGCGCCTACCCACGGGACTCGCGGTCCTAGGCCTTATCGAGAAATCGCGTATCGCGATTTTCTAATGCACGAAACCTTTGCTCCCAGGATCTCCGATATCCTGATTCTCGACTCTTCCCAGGCGTCTGACACCTGTCCTCCACGCTGACTCCCATCGTGGCTTTTCCCTGGTGCACTGATGGTTTCCACACGTCCTTGAAAACAGATGGTCCCAAATTCACCTGACGCTGCTGTGGGTCTGGGTCCCAGTTTCGGTGCTTTGGCGTTGTCGGGGTTCAGAGTTTCACGGTTTTCAAAGACGTAAAACCTTCACTTCATGAATTCCCGAATGTCGAAACCCTGACGCGGCCAGACCTTGTGCTACGCGTCCTTCGGGATGAACGGCTGTCATCCATTCTTGAACATGCTATGGGTGCTATCTAATGCATTAGCCTTGGCGCAGCTTTGCTGATCGCGATTTCCCGCTCACCGCTGATTTGATTCTTTGGATACATCTCGGACGTTGAAATCGGGGCACTCGCTCGCTTGACCTGGGCCCGAAATGGATCTCTTTATGTGCTACGCTTGGGCACTTATCGCAATCCCGCAGACCTGTGTACCTTTGTGCCCCGATACCACAATTGTTACTAACACATAGCAAGTGTTACACTTATCTCCTCTTGAGAAGTTTGACAATTAAGTCTTCACCATTGTATTCCCATTTCCATTGTTAGAAGAAGAGAGCTTTTTATTTGGGGGATTCAAGAGCCCTCCCAAGGAGGAAGAGGGGATGGATAAGTTCCCATACTTCTCCTTGGTGTTATATTTACTTTCTTGTTTTCCATTTAGTTGAACCACTAATAAACCAACTCATTTTTGTATTGTCTTGTTGGCCGAATATGGAAACTAACCTTCTTGTTTTTTCTCACTCTAATGTTCAAACAAGTACAACAATCGTGACCCGTGTCTTCCCAGAGTTGTGGTGAACAAATTTGATGGCTCAGATCCAACAACCTGGGTCACTCAGATGGAACACTATTTTTCCCTCCATGGAATTACTAATGATTTGTCCAAGTCTATTTGGATCTGGAATGATGGAAATGGTGGCAATGGCATAGAAATCCACAACAAGGGTATGTTTCATGAACACAATTTCTTGTCGAGTTGTATGAACGCTTTCACACAGACACCCACCATTTAGGCTGTCTGACCAAGTTGAAACAATCTAGAACAATGGAATATTTTATAGATACCTTTGAGCACTTGGATTTTTGAATGGAGGGAATGACAGATGCCTTCTTGTGGGAATGCTTTATCAGTGGCCTCAAGAATGAAATCCAAGCCCGGGTCCTCATGGCTCGTCCCAAGACTTGGTTAGAAGCAACTAAACGTTCCAAGGAAGCACAATAGGTCATCTTTTCCCTGAGAAGAAAAATCACTTTTATTCCCTTCCCTAAACCCCCTAATCCTACCCCTGAGGCCACTCCTCTCAAGGTATAAAAATTAACATAGGTATAAATGGTTGAATTCCAACTCAAGGATCTTTACTATAATTGTGATGATAAATACTTTCTAGGGCACAAGTGTAAAGAACAAAAAAAATTATGGCCATTTTGGAGGATGTTTCAGATGACTATGTTGAGGTTTCACCTAAGGAAGCACTACCCAAAGTAGATGAGCTTAAGACACCCTCTTATCCTATCGAAGTTGAACCCCTAATTTTGTTGAATTCTCTCACTAGCTTTTCTACTCCCCGAACACTCAAGTTAATTGGCCACATTAAGCACTAGAAAGTCATCATCCTAGTTGACAGTGGTAACACTCATAATTTCATTCATCATCACCTTTCCCAAGAGATCAATTGCTATATTTGTGTAGTCAACAATTTTCAAATCATGATTTCCAATGGTGGTTCCATGAAATGTGGGGGGAATTGTGAAAATGTGCGCCTACAAATTGGCGAGTATCATTTTAAATCTCACATGTCTTCTATTGACATTGGTGTTTGTGACATTTTCCTTGGTGTTGAATGGATACACACTATCGGCCCCATCACCATGGATTTTAAGGATTTAACCATGCAATTCCAATAGGAGGGACATCAATATAAATTCCATGACATTACAACAGGCTCTCCACAGATCATCAATTTCCAGTGCATGGAAAAGTTACTAAAAAAAGGTCATTCTGATATCATCACCCAATTCCATTTCATACAAGCAGTTGAGACACCATGTATGCACCTCGACCTCCAATCTATCCTTTCTGTACACCATGATGTTTTCCAAACTCCCCAGGGCCTCCTCCCCTCCCACGATGACCGTGACCATTCCATTACTTTAATCCTAGGAAATATTCCTCCCAATGTTCTCTATTATCATTGTTCCTTTGCTTAGAAAAATGAAATTGAGAAAAATTTCCAAGAGTTGCTTGAAGTGGGTGTTATCTATCCCAACACCAGTCCCTATTCTTCCCCAATAGTCATGGTCCTCAAGAAGGACAACACTTGGTGCATGTGTCCTAACTTTTGTGCCCTTAATAAACTTACCATGAAGTAAAAAATCCACATTCTTGTCATAGTGACCTACTGGATGAACTCAGTGGGGATCAATACTTTACTAAACTTGACATGTATTCTGGCTACCACCAGATATGTATGCAAGAGGAAGACATTCCCATGACTACATTTCACACTTATGAGGGTCACTATGAGCTCTTGTTCATGCCCTTTGGTCTCTATAATGCTCCCTCCACTTTTCAAAGCCTCATGAATCATATATTTCGTCCTTTCCTTTGTCACTTTGTGTTAGTTTTATTTGATGGTATTATCATCTATAGTAAAACTTGGCCAACCCATCTCATCCATGTATATCAAGTTCTCCATCTCCTCTCCAAGAACAAAATATTTCTCAAACATTCTAAATGTGCTTTTGGTGCCCATGAAGTTGAGTACCTGGGTCATATTGTTGGCAAGGATTGTGTCAAGGTGGATCCTAAGAAAATTGAAGCTATGAAAAATTGGCCTCACCCTAAAACTCTTAAAGTTTTGCGTGGTTTCCTAGGTTTAACGGGATATTATTGCAAGTTTGTTCATAATTGTGGAAAAATTGCTTCTCCCCTCTCATCTCTCCTTAAAAAAAATGCTTTTAGTTGGACTCTAGCAGCTGACCAATCCTTCAAAGCCTTGAAATAAGTTATGTGTACTACTCTTGTCCTGGCACTACCTTACTTAACCAATACCTTTGTTCTGGAATGTGATGCATTAGAGAGAGGCATAGGGGTAGTCCTCATGCAAGATGGTCGACCTTTGGATTTCACCAGCAAACAGTTGTTGGAGCGATAGTTGGGCCAATCAATCTATGAAAAGGAAATGTTAGCTATTTTTCATGCAGTGGATCTCTAGCGCCCTTATCTATTAGGGAAATGATTCCAAATTAAAATAGATCATCAAATCCTCAAATATTTCCTGGAACAACGAATTTCATCCTCGGAGCAACAAAAATGGGTGACCAAACGGTTTGGGTATGATTATGAGATCATCTACAAGAAGGGAAAAAAACATGAAGTGGTTGTTTCCATTTCCTGACAATATGAAGATGATACCCTTTATTCCCTCTCATTCATTGTAGCACATTGGATTCAACTTGTTCTCCAAGAATGGTGGCAAGACCCCAAACTTTCCATCCTAATCCAAAAACTGCAACAGGGTCCTCAAGATTCTCTAGGGTAATCTTGGCACAATGAAGAGCTTCACAATAAAGGTCATTTGTATTTAAGGAAATAGTATACCCTTAAATCCAAGATGCTTGATGAGTTTTGTGCTTCACCTACAGCTGGGCATTGAGGTTTTTCCAAAACTTATGAATAGGTCAAACATTATTTTTTTGGGGATGGTATGAAACATGACATCCACACCTTTGTGGTTGAATGTGATACATGTCAACACAATAAGGGCGAGACTATCAAACATTCTGACACACTCCAATTGCTTTGCTTCCACCTACTATTTGGATGGATAT
This sequence comes from Picea glauca, assembly GCA_000966675.3. Lineage (NCBI taxonomy): Eukaryota > Viridiplantae > Streptophyta > Pinopsida > Pinales > Pinaceae > Picea > Picea glauca. Next base: position 163,637 of record JZKD02S0181152.1, read on the forward strand.
TTCTATGGATTTCATTATTAGATTACCTAAATAAAGCAATAAGTCATTCATCATGGTGGTTATGGATTGTCTTTCCAAATATGCTCATTTTTGTGCTCTTTAGCACTCGTTCACAACCTCCACAGTGGCTCAAGTTTTTATGGATAATATCTTCAAACTGTTGGACAGTTGGTTTGGATAGTTGGTTGTCATTGATCTAAACCCTTAGAGAATGATTTCAACCCTTGGAAAAGTATGGAATCCCTAGAGTTGTGGATGATATTGATGGTGAGTTAGCTGTCATTGATGTCAACAAGAGTGGTTGATGTCATCAGATGTGATGGGTGCATTTGATGAAGTATCCATGAATCCCCATAAGTGTGGTTATGGGACACAAAGTTGGTTGAGGAATATGTACATGAACGATAGTGTAAATTTAGGTAATAAGCTCATGTATGGATAGTCTTTGTCGTGTTGTTTCCAGTGATAGGTGGTACGCCACGTGGTTCCTCACGGTTGAGGAGTTATGAGGTCATGAAGTTGGAAGCCCCAAAGATGGGTTAAGAAGCCCCTATTTGGTTACAATATGGGTTAAGAAGCCCCTATTTGGTTTCAAGTCATTAATTAAAGGGTAAATTGGTTGTACCAAAAAATTTCAAGAAACCCTAAACTTAAAGAAAGATGTTACTTAGAAAAAATATATATACACCTCAAGAAGTCACTCATAAGTACATTCACACACACATTATATTGAATATCTTCTATGTGAGTAATTGATTCTTATATGAGGTAACCAAGGATATATGAGGAGAATTTTAGAGGAAAGATGAAGTAAAGAAGGGTGAAATTCTAAGGGAGGATGAAGTCTTGTGAAGATGTGTTCTAAGGTATGTTATTTAAAGGTCATCTTACCATTTTCGCTATAACTTTTTTTCTCGAATTATTCAGATATCTAAAATTGGAGGAGGTTTATAAGACATGTTAAAGTACTTGTGGTAAAAAATTTAGCTTCTGGGTCATTTTATTTGCTGATATACACTCTTTGGAATATAGGGTTTTTGGCTAGTCCTGAAACTAGTCTCAAACAGGTATTCCGGGTAAAACAATCATAAATTCTTCATAGAGGATCCAAATTCGATGAGAAAAAATGAATTGTATATAGTATATTCTTTAGTATTTTTTTTATAATTTTAATATCTAGATATTGAATATTCCACGCAAGGAATTCTCTACAAGTTTTCTCTCTAGAATAAGCCAGAATTCAACAAGGTATGCCATTTTTTCTAGAACTCGTTTTCTGGGATGTTCTAAGCAGTGAAACTTGGAGGAATTGAAGAAAATCTATTGAAAAATATTGGGTAAAATTTTCATACCTTTATTCATTAAAGTTATGGAGTTATTCTTGTTGAGGGTTTGTGACTAATCCAAAAACTAGTCCCTGAGACTAAGGTAAAGTTTGATGAAGACATTATTCTCTTGTTGTTGAAGTTGAGGAAGGTATGAAAGCCTGTGATCACATACACCAATCCTATTACAGAGTTACATGTATGTTTATCTGGATGTTTTTAGGGTTACACGTTGATTATGTTATGGTGCATGCTTAAGGAAAGTCTTTGGTATATTGTTGAGGCATTGGCACATGCTTGAGACACATATTAGGTGCATGGTTGAGGCATATACTTGATATATTATCTTGGTTGTTTGGTACATTTTTGAGTCACTTCATTGATGATATCTTATGGTACATGGTGTATGGGATGATTGAGACATACCATTAGTGATATGGTATATGGTTGAGGCACATGGTTTGAGGAGCATCTTGGATATTGGGCACATTGTTTGAGATACATTTTTGGTATATGTATGAGGCATTCCTTGGTGACATTGATGCATGGTGAGATGCATAGTTGATGCATGATATGGTTTATGTACATGGTATGGTACAGGTTGATATGCATGATTGATGCATGGTTTGGTACATGATATAGGTATTGATGTACATGGTTGATACATGGTATGGTACAGGTTTCGCACATTGTATGGTACAGGTTTGTTACATATATTGTGATGGTATGTTGGTGATCTTGGTACATGCTTGGTATAGGAATGTGTTTGTGATGTTTGAAATCTAATTGAAAGGTGTCCTTGGTATATGATCCATGCGAGAGGATCTACTTTAGTATCGGTGACAATGATAGGTTGGACATGTTGATGTGATAGTGGCAGTGATAGTGACAGTGGTAATGATAGTTGGTCTACTTTTATATTTCAGGGATGAAGGACGAGGCAAGGAAAGGGAGTTGTAGCCTCCTTCCGGTTAGTGTTAGAGAACTCAGGGAGTTGGAGATTCCTTTAGGTTGGAGCCTGAGAATCAGGGAGTTGTAGCCTCCTTATAGTTGGAGCCAGAGAATTCAGGGAGTTGTAGCTTCCTTCAGGTTGGATTCTATAAATAGGGGGTTGTAGCTACCTTCCATTTGCAACTAGAGAATTGGGAAGTTGGTGCTTCCAGTGAATGTATTCTTTGATATATAAGAAAACATTCTATGGTTTTCTCCCATTTGGGTTTCCATGTAAATTAGGGTGTACTATGTATTTGATGTGATGTTGTTGATGTGATGATCTTACCTTTATATGATCATGATATACTAATGATATATTGTTGATTAAATTCACACACACACACATATATATATATTGTTGTTAAAAAGTGGTAAAATTGCTCATACTGATTCACCCACCCCCTCCCCCTCCGCCCTCTCAATATTCCAACACAAACTCGATGGAATTCCTCATTCTATTTGTTTCTGACCATGACCCAACTTTTATTAGCAATTTCTGGCAATAATTATTCATGCTCCAAGGAACTCAATTGCATCTCAGTATTTCCTATCATCCCCAAAATGATGGTCAAACTGAAGTAGTCAACACGTGTTTGGAAACATATTTGAGGTGTTTTGTGTCAAACAAACAAAATTAGCGGGTTCAGTGGTTACCCCTAGATGAATGGTGGTACAATACCTCTTACCATATTGCCACTCTCATGACTCACTTTGAAGCATTCTATGGACAAAGGCCACCATTGGTTATCCCATACATGCTAGGTGTCTCCAAGGTTCAGGAGGTTGATCACAATCTGACATTTTGCACAACTATTCTCCATAATCTCAAAGAAAATTTGGCCATGGCTTAGAACCACATGAAGCAACAAGTAGATCAGGGTAGTTTTGAACTTCAAATTGTTGAAGGGGACCATGTGTTTCTCTGTCTGCAAGCGTACAAGAAAAATTCACTCAAAGCCCAACATTGCCATAAAATTTCCCCCAAATTTTATGGTCCTTAAAATATTATCAAATGAGTGGGGCCAGTGGCCTACCAGTTAGCCTTGTCCAACCACTCTAAGCTACATCTTGTTTTTCATATCTCATGCCTAAAGAAAGTGATTGACACTAAGTGTCATACCTAGACCATTCTACCAGAGTTGGATGAAGAAATTTTCAATTGGTTGTAGCCATAGGAAATATTGGACCATTGCGAGCATTGTCTCTATTAGTGCACCATCAAGGAATTTTTAGTTCAATGGAAGGATACTCCACTAGAATATGCCACTTGGGAGATGACTACTATTCTGCAACAATTACCTCATCTCAAGCCTTGAGGACAAGGCTCTTTTTCAAGAGGGAGAGCATGTTAGGGACCCAACCTCCCTAACCCTTCATGTAGGTAGAATAATATATTTTCCATGTAGTAAAGGTTGATATTAATAAATAAGGGCTAGATAATAATGTGAATAGGTCTAATGTAAGAAGACTTGATAGAAGTTTCTGCTTCTAGAAATATCTTCCTCTATATTCTCTTTTGAAGATAGATTTAGTAGAAATAGGAGTATAATGCATGACAAAGCTTCATCTTGAGAATTATTCTAATAGAGAACTGCTCTATTGTAGGTTTATCCCTCGAAGAGGCAAGTGAACATTGCTTTCAATCAATAAAGGTATCATCTTTGGTGTTTTGGTTCTCTACATTTTGTTTTTTTGGCATTTGCTTCAATATTTCTATTTTTTTTCTTATTATAATAGATCTGGTACCTAACAGACCAAGATTCCATATTTTCAGTCCAAGTGTATCACATTCTAATATTTTGACTGCCAGCCATCATTTATCGATGCTAGAAATATAATTTGAAGGAGCATATACATCATGAATGGGAAAATGCGTCAAACCATTGGATCCACAAGTACATATCTAGATTTGGTTAGAGACTATACCATAAGAGTCAATCATCCATCCATAGAAAATGATCGAGAAAAAAAATCCAACAACATCTCCAGCAAAAGACCTGAAATTTCAGCAAGCAACCACAAAAGATTCACCAAAATGATTGGCCCTATTGTTCTTTGTCTTCTTCAAAACAATTTAATCTCATTCTTTGATTTTTTTTTAAAATGTAATAGTCACAATCTCCCTACTTCTCGAGATAAGAAAATATTTTAGGTGGGAGGAGATGTTGTAGGGGTTAGTCGACATTGTCGACTAGACTCGACAATCGACCATTTCAAACATGCAAGTCAGTCGATTGTCTAATCAGATATGTAATTCGGTCAACTGCCCAGTTGAGTCGAATGACCAAGGCAGTTAGGAAGTTGCAATTTCCTTGTAACTAAATGTGAAAGTATAAATATATGAACATGTAACAAAGAAATAAGGTTGTTGTGATGCATAATGAAGTGCATATTCTTGGTCTCTCCATCACTTTGTTCATTCTCTATCTCTTATATATGTTTGTGATTGTATATTAGTTCATTGTATCAAATTTCTCTTTGTGAAGGACTACTAGTAAATTTTGCATACAATTCCCCAGATTACAACAGTGAGGATGATCATGAGCTTCCAATCCAATATTTCCAACTAGATTTTCTACTACGAGGTTGGTTTGTGAAGTAAAATCGAATGGAGCATCCACATTTGTCTTTCTTGACTTGGATATTAATATGGGATAGTTTATTCATCTCCTTATCTTCCTTGTGATTAAGGTTATTAAATTTCACCTCCTTCTGCATTGTAATATAGAGAATATTTTAATCTACATCTGAGTTTCTCTCTACCTGGTTGCCTAGATACATGTGTAACACCCCTGTTTCCCCATATTGTAATTAATCATTAATTATGATTACCATGATATGGCATGTGTACAATGTAAATGTATTATTGTTTAGATTTCCAATGAATGACTGTTGGGGGGGTGAAGCCTTGAAGTACTGGCCATGATATAACTAGAGGAAAGAGTGAGGAAACTGTAAAGAGCATTCATTATGTCAAAATGACTCAAAGTCTCTTTGTTGAAATAATAAGCATCATCCAGATTCATCAAGGAAGACTCAATTAATGAAATAAGGATCGGTGGTTGAACAATCAACTACCTCCATGAATGGAAGCATGGAGGGTCTGGCTGAGGAGATAGAAAACTGTCAGCCCAAAGTACCACATAGTGCATTTTTTTTGCAGGCCCAAACTAACCAGAGTTTCTTCTAACAGAAGGAACATGACAGGTCCAGAACCTTCCTGAGGAGGAAAAATGCATACAAGAAGGAGCATGAAGGTAGACAAGAAGGAGACACACCAGGGAGGGAATGCACGACTTGGATATGCAAAGAGAAAGAAGAGGATCACGTGAGGCCCTCCAACTAAGAAGAATAACATAAGGATTTAAGTCGTTCTTATTAAAAATAAGATATAAAAAAAAAGAGAAAGGATCTCAGAGAATTTGCAGAAAATAGGACCTGGGAAGAAGGCGACGAGATTGATGTTGAAGGAGCATCTGATAAACCTCGCAGATACTTTCACAGAGAAATAACTTTTGAGAAGCTGAAAAGTTTCCCTAGTGATATCATGGCTTGGCACGAGGGTGGCCCGAGTGCTAAGAATGAATTCCTCTGAGCCTATGGTTGGGTGGAAAGGAGAACACTCATAGTCAGTTGGTCAGTGATCGATTGTAATAGATAAGTGTTTTTTTAACCCTGTTCACTTGGATTGAAATGCATGATTTGAATGTCTGTAATTGTGATTAATTGTGCTTCACATGAAATTAATGGTTATAATGCTTAATTTCTCTTCTGTAAGCCGTTGCATTTGTATGGGTGTAAGGTGACAAGTTTGGCCTCTGGGATGGTTCAAAAAACACCCCTCCCTATTTTAGAGCTCAAGTTCTGTGAATTGGAGGGAGTTCCATTCAAACCAGTTGTCCAGGAGACCACGGGATCATGCCCATAGCCTTAATCCAAATCTTGGCTAAGAGATAAAGGGTGTAGCCTCTGGATCTTGATAAAGTTCTATAGGACCAGGTCCATGAAACCCTTCGCTACACTAAAAAATGAGCTAAGATGTTCATGACTTTAGGATTTTGGAACTCCAAGGAGAATGAACACTGCAACATCCAAACATGCCAAAGGTGACCCGTCAGACCGGTAACTCGATGGATGAATGATGGCTGGCGATCAGTTACCTATAATCGTGGGATTTGTCTCCTTACTAAACCCCAATCATCTTCTCGGTCACGAAGTAACGCGAGCCGTAGATTTGAGGGTATTCAGGATCTCCCCTGATAGTTGGATCTACACCATGGTCAATCCAGCGTTGACCGCTTTAGGAGAACAGAGGTGTTCTAACACCAAAACCTTTGAATGTTGTAGTCGTGAAGTAACATGGGTCATTGATCTAAGGATCCTTCGGGACCCCTCTCGATCGTCTGATCGTAGGGATGTGCATGTCATGTCAAAAGAACGTGGGGGTCCACATGTCGAGAAAAGATGATGTCGTGTGTGGTGGATTCATGACATAGTAAAGAGATGTCGATGATCAGAGGCATGTGCCACATATTTTGTCTGTGTGTTCTGGGTTGACATGTGTCCCTCTAGGAGTGGTCTATTACTGAGACTAAGGGACCTCTGATATAGAATCATTATCCATTGATTTGGGGAGTCCATTGAGAACCCCTCCCAACCGTCTGATTCACCAGTGGAAGGATTGGCATGTAGCACTTCGGCGAAGTCCTACTCCGGGAGAAAAGGAGTATTAAGCGGGTAGAACCCCCGAATGTTGAACTCATGAAGTGATGAGAACCATAGATCCGAGGACACTTCAGGATCTTCCCTAATTGTTGGATCTACGTCGTGGTCAGTCCAGTGTTGACCACTCCACATGAAAAGGAGTGTTAAGCAGAACGAACCCTCGAACGCCAAATTCACGAAGTGACGTAGACCGTAGATCCAAAGATTCTTTGGGATCTCCCATGACCATTAGATCTAGACTGTGGTCATCCCAACACTGACAACTCTGGAAGCAAAGACTAAGTTACATAGCGAAATCCCCGAACGCTGAATTTACGAAGTAACAAAGGCCGTAGATCTATGGATCTACATGGACACATATCAATCGTGGGATATAAGGGGTGTTGGAAGACTGTCAGTCCAGAGTGACGTGGCACGTTGACATCACCCAGGTTGACGTGGAGCCACATTCAATGTGCCACGTGTCACCTTGATTCGTTCTTTTTCACAGACCCTATGTGCCCATTAGAAAGTGACACAGATCACCAATTGATGGGGCCACATCTCATCTCCGCCTTTCCATGTGTCATACCCCCTGGCACATATTCACTTGGCCTAATAGTGGGAGGGGTACTCGGGATCCACCAGTCCTTGCCTTCACATTTAATGTGCCATCACGTGTAAGGGTGGACCCTTCAGGAGTCCATGAATTTAGAACTCTGAGGGTTTGGGGTGCAGTATTTTAGATAATCCGAAAGGAATGAAGGCCGAAGCCACTTGGAAATATTTAGGTATCCTTTGGGAGTTCAGGATTTCAGGACTCCGGAGGATATGTGCGTAGAAATAAAAAGGGGCATTTAGCGCCGAAGTGTCGAACACCAAATTATCGTAACCCTATATGTTAAATGAGGATGGACTCTCGTCGGTGGATTTAACGGTGGATGGATTTCCACCATAGATGTAGGAGCGCTAGGTGTTGTTGGGGAAAATCATTTCCCCAAATTCAGACGGGATTTCCCTATTTTAGATTATATAATATCATTCTTTTGCTGCAAGCTGAGAATCATAAGACCTATTGAATATCCTAGGATCATTATGACTATCTAGGAGTGTTCCCCAAACTTAGTAGTGAGAAAGGGAAAATTGCGAAGATGACTTCAGCTGTGTTTGGAAAAATATTTGAATTCGAAAAAAGTTTCTGGGTTATCAAATGAAAGTTTTTTCCCTTTCTATCTTTTTCTTGGATTTTTATTTTGATTCTAGCCTATGACTCCATTTACCCAATTTTGGCACCTGGTCTACTGTTCTTCCCACCTCACAGGGAAGCGGGATCCCTAGTTGGAGCCTATGTTGGAGCCGCCCCTATTTTTTCACCTCGCGCAATTCTCAACGGTGGATACTTGAAATCTAAAGTTGTTTTTCTTTCCTTTCCGAAATCATAAGACTCTAAAATCTTGTCGCCCGAATAGCGATGCTTTTTCACTTTCAAAAGAAAAGATCCATTTTTCGCAAATATGTTTGCCTTTTGTTTTATTTTGGAATATCGCAAGTCGGACACTTCAATTTTTGAATTCGCAAATCCCGAGTCGCGAAACTGCGAACTCATTTTTCAGATTTTTCACCCAAGGCATTGACTATGGTAAAACCTTTAACCCTTGATTAGACATCGTCGGTATTTCGCGCCTCGACATTCGTCGACCCTAAATTTTTGTTTTTACAACCCCGAGAGCCGAGAACGCGATGACTTTTTGATAACCTTAGTCAAGAACCAAGGGTAAAACACCAACCACGGTTAAACTTGGTTCTCGGCACATCGCCGCTCGGCTTTTTCTTTCATAAAGTCAAGATGTCCAAAACTCCGATTCACGAAGTTGCACATAATTATATCGAGATTAATTAATCGCCTAATCTAAGATTTCCTTCTCTTAATTCGAGATTTAATTATCGCCGCATCGCGATATCGCGACTCGGCATATCATTCTCCTAAAGGTTTGCCTTCGAAATCCCGAGTCACGATATGGCGATTAAGTTAATCAGATCATTACGGATCCGCCACATCACGATTATTGTTAATTAATGCTAAAATCGGAACTCGTAGTCTCGCGAGTTGTAAAGTCAAAATGTTAAAGGGAAATTCACGAGGTGGTGAAAAGCGAGGAAATCATTAAGTCATTAAGATTTGAAATTTTAGAAAAATGAAATTAAGCGAGGTACGTATTGCACATCGAGGTTGGCACACTTCATGAGGGATTTACCTGCTATCCATGACCCGATTGCCTGTCAAAACCGTCGAACATTGATGGCATTAATGAGGATTTAGGGTAAATCCACGAAAAAATAAGATCGGATTTATACATTTAATTTGGTTTTAATTTGCGATTTGACAGACTTGTTTCAAAGGGTACAAGATTTTCAAATATATATGAAAGTTTCGTTCTGTTCTAAAAACATTTTTCTTAAGCGTATAAAGCTCACTTTTCTCCGAGGAAACTCATTTCCGCATGTATACACAGGTCTACTGCAGAAGAGAAAAAAAGCAAGCTTCAGCTATGGCGCCGAGGAGAGCAGCGAAAGCAAATGTCGAAGTTGCAGCACAGGGTCCGGACAATGTCTCAGATACTTCACCTCGGACAGGCGGCTCGGTATCCACCTGGTCATCTATTTCAGATGTCCTGCACTCCGAGTTGGTAAACTGTTCAGACTCTGATGACTATAACTATGATATTGTGAAGGACGACATGAACACTAAGTACAAGACGATTGTTCAGTCGGGAATGCACCTGGTTGCAGCCAGACCTCGGTTGCTCCCATACTACGACATGATCCGATGGGCATTGGATCACGTCGACCTGCCTTCCAGAACTATCTTAAATGACCGACAAGCCATGATTGGGACTTTTAGGCCCGAGCATATCCAGTCTATGTATAAGCTCCCAGCAACCTATGAACACACATATGGCAAAGAATTCCTGGAGGATTTCAAAAAGAAGGAGTGCGAAGAATTTGACAAAACCATGCCAGGCTTGATAAAAGATTGGGTGTCTCGTTCCTCGACATTCAGAGTGAACGACAAGGGTGTGTATTCGATTTCTTTGTTGGAGCCAAACTATATGTATGTGGCGATGATGACTTGTAGGCTTTTCGGATGGGAGGATACCGCGCATTTTTACGTCCAGTGGGTACCTCTCATCTTTCGGGTAGCAGAAGGTTCCTCATTCAATTGGGAAAAAATTATCTCCGATAGTTTGTTCAACAGGGTCACCGAGTACTGGGAGCAGAAGGCAGCCGGGAAACCATCCGGATTCTTCATGTCCGCGTATATCATGGATGCGATATGCTCTATGACGCCTTTTCCTTTGATGAATTGGGCTTGGAGTCCAACCCAAGAGAAGATTGTTCATGAATACCACGATAAGCTGTGGGAAAATAATGTGAACAAGTTTATTTATGAGATTTTAATTGGGTGATGGTGCCCCTGCACATCACCATTTTTGGTCTTTTGCCACCCCGCATCTCAGATAGCATTGTTGAGAATCTGAGCCGTATCGCGGACTGGTATGTGGAAGAGGAATTCTCCTATTTGAGATTATTTGGAGTTGTTGTTCCCCCTCTGGCGCTGCCACTATTCATCCCCAACAAGCTAGCTTGTCGCGAGATTGCTCGACAAACAGTTATCGGCGGAGTGAGCAAAGAGCTCAAAGTGTCATCAAAGAAGGTATGGCCATTTTTCCCTATTCGGCTAAATTCTTATTCCTTATTAGATTTTGGACATGCTAAGGCTGAAGCTGCAGCCATAGAAAACTTGAGCTTAGTCTCTATCGAGTACAAGAAGCATGATCCTCAGGGAATTGTTAGCACTCATTTGGGAAATTTTGGATTAAAGAGGTTCGAGCATGAATTTTTCACCCTCGGACGATGTTTTCCGAGGGGCGAGGTCCTATTCGGAGGTGCAATTTCGAATCAGATACCTAGCACCCGAAGACATGGCCTCAGTTTCAAAATTTCAAGAGCATAGGAAACGGTGTCTCCCCGTGGTGCTAGGAGGTCTGGGACTTTCCAAAGATAAAGAAAAATAGGCAGAAAGTTCTGAGGGGAAAACCTCTAACCCCGAAAAATGTCAGGAAGGGGAGCAGGAGAAAAATCCTGAGCAGGAGAAGAACCCCGAAACGGAGAAAAATCCCGAAAGGGAGAAGAGTCCTGAAAAGGGGAAGAGTCCCGAGCAGGAGAAGAGTCCTAAAAAGGGGAAGAGTCCCGAGCAGGAGAAGAGTCCTGAACAGGGAAAGAATCCCGAAACAGAAAAAGGGACGACTGACCCACCCAAAGAACATGGTCCAGAGGAGGAAGTAAAAAGCACAGACCCGCCAGAATCTCAAAATCCGGACACAGGGACAGGGACAAAGACCTCTAATCCTCCGAAGGAGCAAGACTCCTTTGATACACCAGGTAAGGCTGCGAAGAAAATCAGAGAACCTATCACCTCTGTCACCCCTTTACAATCAACACAAGAAAACATTCAGGAGGGATGGATTTTCGGAGAAGAACTGAGACCTATAAGGGCAGAGGAGCTCCCTCCTAATGAATTCTTCTTTGACAAAAAGAGAAAGGTAGTTGTGAAGAGGGAGTTCTCCCGGGAGGAAGGATCAACTGTCAAAAGGTTTAAAGTAATGACCGATGGGATGAACAAAAGGAAAGATGAATTTGCCATGGAGATTGCAGGGACGCTGGGAGCGTATGCGACTGCAAATCAATTCTCAGTCGAAATGTTAAAAAAGCAGCTCAAAGTAAAAAATCGCCTGATCAAGACTCTTGAGGCTAGAGTGACTTCGGCAGCAAAAAGCGCTAAGAGCCAAGCAAGCGTAGAAATAGAGTTGGCCCGATTGGCCGATAAGAAAGAAATTGAAGTCCTCAACACCAAGCTAGAACAAGCAAATTCTACGATCCAAGATGGTCGTGTACAATCAGGCCAGCAGAGGGATACGATCACACAACTGCAGGCTCAGTTGGAGGTCGCAGAAAGAAAGGCAATTGACATCAATGTCGTTAAATCCTGAGCAACCGATATTCGGAGCGAGATCTCCTCTACTCAACAGAGCCTGCTAAGCAAAGCATGAGAGATTCGAGAAAACTGCTTGTTAATACATCACATCTCTGAGAATCTGATTAAGAAAGAAAGAAATGCAGAAGCTGCTCGGATCTCTTTTCAAGAGGCAGTAATAGCGACTAACCACAGGTTTTCAGGGCCTCCCGGGATCACCATTGCTGAACAAACTAGGGGTAATATCTTGTTGAAGAATTGGGAGCACGATATTACTTTATGCAAAGAATAGGCTCAAAAAGTGACCAATTCGTTAGCAGAAGCTTGCAAAGCCATAAATGGTGGGCTGTTAGGTATGGAGATTGGAGGCGACACAGAGGCGTTGAGACAGATTAATATAGATCAGATTTCTCTCAACATGAAGGAGAAGAATGAGAGGAATTTAACAGAAATCTCTAGGATGGACAGGGTAGACCCAGCTCAAATCGACAAACATTTGATTCAGCCTAGTACGCAACTCGGCGCTCTTGAACTCGTCAATATACAAATAGATGATAAACTTCCACAGTTGGCCCGAGAGTGCTATTTTGCCGAAGCCAGTTGTCAAGCCGAGCCTTCACAACTCGTGACCCAGTTTGTAGACAGATGTATCATGTACACTGAATCCATGCGAAAGTATATCAAAATCATATCGCATTAAAACTTTTCGATACAATCCTTAAAACTGCTAACACCAGGGAGGAATTAGAACTTTCATGGGCAGCCATTGAGCAGGATATAACTACTCAAGAGCAGTTGGAAGCTAGACAACGAGAACATAGAAACCTTCAGTAGTTTCCTACCCCGAAGGATAACATTTATCTTCATATTTATCCTTCACATACTTTCGGATGCCTTGACACTGTACTTAAAGCCTTAGTACAGACTCAGGAACAACATCTTTCTGGCGCCGTTGCCGGGGAACGAAGTTACGAAATCTTTTCCCTGGGAAAACGACAAACTATTTCATTGATAGTGTTACTCTTTGATAGT